>JAJPUD010000979.1:214451-240676 GCA_023553655.1 Myrmecobius fasciatus
GACACACACACACACACACATATATATATATATATATATATATATATATATATATATATATATACACACACACACACATGTACTTCCCACATACATCTTCCTCTCTCACTTTCTCCCCCAACTTCCATATCAAAATCAAACCCTCTTTCTATAAGGTCGCAGGATAAACTTGCTACTTTCTATCTAAACACATACGTGTATCCCCATATCTTTTCATTCATCTCATACCAGGAAGATTACAACTAAAGAATGGAGGTAAAGTTCCATAGGACCACTTACTTCTTTGCAAAAAAGAATGAGGGGCAGTGTGGTCCAAATCTGTCAAAAGGTGAAGGATCATTTTCTTTTCTGGCATAGAGAAAAAAAAAAAAGTTTAAAAAGTTAATATTAGAGGAAGTCAGAGGGATGATTCAATCCAACCCCATAACGGGACATATAAGGAAACTTAACCCCAAAGAGTTTGATTGACAAACCAATATCACACAGGGAGTCCCAGTCAAGACATGATTTCAGATCATCTGATTTCAAATTCAGGTCTACTCTCAAACCTCATCATGAAAAGGAAGTATCTCTGAGTTCCTTTTGCTGGAAAAGCTTCTACTACTCCTTAGAGATATATTATGTGCCGCTCACCTGAGGACCAACTTGGTTAAATGCAGAGAATCTCATCCAGATTCTGATTTTTATTTAGTATTTGGAGCAGCCAGAGAAGGCAACACAATTCTACTGAGAGATGGAAGGGCTGCAATTTATATCAGTAAAGGATGTACTAACATTAGAGAAATTAAAGATCCTTTCAGTATTTACAAGGATGAATGAGGATAAAATGTATTCAGTTTTGTATTTTTTATTGGGTATGAGATAATAGTTAGCAGCTAGATGGCTCAGTGGCCAAGAAACAGGAAAACTCATCTCACTGAGTGCAAATCCAGTCTTAGATACTTACTGGTTGTGTGACTCTGGCCAAGTCACTTAACTTTGTTTGCCTCAGTTCCCTCATCTGTAAAATGAGTCGAAGAAGAAAATGGCCAACCAGTCCAGTATCTCTGCCAAGAAAACCCCAAGTGAGATGATGAAGAGCCAGATGTGACTGAAAACAGACTGAACAACAACAAAGGATGGAGTAGGTCATATTTTAGATACGCTAAAAGAATGTCCTGGTGTTCTGTGTCCTGGTCAGTGCTAAACACTTTTGAAATAAGAACTACAGAGCATTTCCTAGAAATCACAGAATTTAAACTTTGAAGGGACCTTTGAGCTCAAGAAATATAATTTGTTATTTTATAAATGAATAAATTGAGGGTCAGAGAGATTAAGTCATTTGTCTAAATTTAGAGAGATAATAAAATCACAGAGCCAAGCTTCTAACCCAAGACTTTAGACCCTCAATCCACAATTTGTTCTTATAGACCAGTTCCTTTCTTTTTCTTTTCTTTGCAATGTATTTATTTCTTTGTAGCAGGTATTACACCTATACAGAATCCTCAAGGAAAAGTCATACAGATATTGATATCGATTAAATACCACATTATAATCTCTTCCAAGGTAATTCAAACTAACTTTCCTCAAGGCTTCAGGGAATAGGAGTTAATCAATTTCTAGTTTTCACTGTTAAAAAAATTTCCAATCAAAAGCCAAATAAGTCTAAATATCAGTTACAGCAATAGAGAATTAGTTCAGGTTATGACAGCATTTCAGAATACCAGCAGAGTCACAGATTAGAAATAGAATCATTAACACTTTCCATGACCCATAAAGCAGCCAGCCTCCTACCACCTGTATCATTTTGGAATTTCTAATTGAAATATGGGACAGAAAAAAATGGCTTATTAAACAATCACTACTTAATGCATCCAATTACTATCACATTTTCTCCCTCCTCTGCCTCCTCCATCAGAAAGCATTTCTGTAATATGTTACAGAACAAAATGTCAGGGAAGGATGGGGTGAAGAGGGGGCTAATGACATTAACAAATTAATTATTGAAGGGACCAATAGCTGTTGGGTATAATACATACATGTTTCTTTGCCAGCTAAGCTGTCAGCAATATAAGTAAACATAGTAAGAATTGAGAGAAATAGCACTTAATTATCTCACCCATTTAAGGAATTAACTTTTGCAGGAGTTTAAATTAAATAAGATCCTACAAATTTGAAAGGCAACAAACATTTATTAAGCATCTACTATGTGTAAGGAACTGTGCTAAGCTACAAAACAAAACAAAACAAAACAAAACAAAAAACAGTCTTCAGTAGCAAAGAACTCAGAGTTTAATAGGGAAGACAACATGCTATAAACAAAAACAGGATGAAGTAGAGATAATCCTCAAAGATCATTAAGGGGATGAGGAAAGGCTTTGGGAAGATGATGCTATTTTAGCTGGAATTTGAAGGAAATTTATTGTTTCCTTCAATATTATTGTTGTTCAGTAGTTTTCAGTCCCATCCCATTTGGGGTTTTCTTGGCAAAGATACTGAAATAATTTGCCATTCTTTCACTGGACAGATGAGGAAACTGAGATAACAGTTTAAGTGACTTGCCCAGGGGTCACACAGGTGAGCAAAATTTCAAGACATGAGGACAGCCTTTGCAAATGTTTAGAGTTAGAAAATGGGGTGTTCCAGCAACAACAGTATTACATGATGATCAATTCTGATGGACATGGCTCTCTGCAACAAAGAATTGTCTCAAACCAGTTCCAATTGTTCACTGAAGAAAACCATATACACCCAGAGAGAGGGAAATGAAATATGGACCACAATGTAACATTTTCATGATCTCTATTGACATTTGCTTGCATTGTGTTGCCTTTCTCTGATTCTTTTTTTTTTTCTTGTAGATAGGATTTTTCTTGCATAACTTGTCAAACATTTCAACATTATTAACATGTAGTGGACTTCCTGCCATCTAGGGGAGGGGAGGGGACTGGGGGTAAAATTTGTAATGGAAAGCTTTGTAAAGATCAATGTTGGGGAACTACCCATACCTATGTTATACAAATAAAAAGCTTTAATAAAAAAAAAAGAATGAAAAAAAAAAGAAAATGGGGTGTTCAAGAAATAGCCCAAGGACCATTGTCACTTGACAGCTGAGTAAGGGAAGGGTAAGTGGAAGGTATAGGGATACTGGAAAGGTAGGAAGGAATCACGTTATAAAGGGCTTTGAATGTCAGAGTGTTTTTGTATTTGATTCTGGAGATGACAGAGAGTCACTGGAATACAGGGATGAGGAGGATGTGACATGGTTAGGCCAGTGCCTTAGAAAGATCAGTGTGATGGCTCTGTGGAGGATGTAAACTTAAATGGAGAGAGACTCGAAGTATGGACACCAGCCAACTGGCTATTACAATAGTCAGAAATAAGGTGATGGGGAGCTACACTACGGTCATGGTAATGTAAGAGGAAGGATAGGGTAACAAAAAAAAAAGTAAAAATAAAAGAATTAAGGAAAATGTGACTAGTAATGCAAATATTTTAAATTAAATCCTTAAAAAAGAACTACAAAAAGAAGCAACATTTCCAAAAATGAATGATTTTTTTAAAATTGGATTTATACCAAGAATGCAAGGTTAGTTCAACATGAGGACTATTTTTAATATGATAAAATGAAAAAAATAAAATAAAATAAAATTTAAAATGATAAAATATGATAAAAATAAAATTTTTAATATGATAAAAAAAAAGCAAACATTATTTACAATAGAGAAACACTATTGCTTTTCTATTGAGAAGGAATAAAGCTAGGATGACCTCTTTTCTTATTATTTGATACAGTTCTAGAAATGATAGTGGTAGCAGTAAAATAAAAGAAATAAAAGCATGAATATTCACAAAAAAGAAACAAAATTGTCCCTATGTGAATAGATGTGATTGTTTACTTAGAAAACTTCAGAGAATCAGCAAAGAAAATAATTAAAAATTGATAGTTTCTGTAAAGTAGCAGGATATAAAATAACTCTACAGAAACCATCCCCCTGTCTATAAAACAAAAACAAAATCCAGTAGATGATGGAAGAAAGGAAAATCCCATACAAGATTGTCACAGAATACATAAAAGATCTGAGATCTGTTAAAACATTCTCAAATTTTAAATAAATAAAATTTATAAAATACTATTTAAATTTTCAAAAGTAATTAAATAATTAGAGAAATTCATGGCTTATGTTTGGGCTATGCTTACATGGTAAAAATGATATTATTTAGATTTATTTACAGATTTACTACTATATCAAATATATTAAAAAGGAGTGACATTACAAAATAAAACTAGATAAGTACACATGCATATACATATTGTATGGGTGTAATTATGTAATTAATATAAATATTACAATATATCTTTTGGGGTGCTTCAACCCGCAAGGAGAAAAGTAACACCTTCCATGCACTGCAGAGGTTGAAGACAATGGTTGGAATGTAGTGAGTTGGAATTAATGTCATTAGCTGCAAAGATGCTGTTAGAAACAGTTAATGTGATAGTAAGTTTTACTGAATTTTACTTTTTTCTCTTCAGATCTTTATTTCAAGGGAAGATTGGCTGGAAAGGGCAATGGAAGTTGAGTGGCCTTATAAAAAATCCATTTTGATACCAGAAGAGGAAAGAAATATTAATAAGAGTCTCATTCTCCACCCGAGTAAATCTGGGGGTTCTTTGGAGCAAATAAATAAAAAAATGGAGCCAAATTCAATCATTTTAAAAGTTACTACTATTCTAGTTCTACCAAATTGTGTGGAGCATTTTCACTTTCCTATGAATCAATTTATCAAATAAACATTTATTTATTATGAGCCAACTAATATCTCAGACACTGTCCTAGTCACTATGATTATAAAGAAAGGATAAAAATTAAAAAGAATATGCAAAATAAATCCTACGTTCATCAATACAAAATAAATACATGGCAGTTAAGCATAATACATGTGCCAAAAGGCTGCCTATTGTTGTTCATCCTCCATTTTCCAGGAGTAATAATGACTTAAACTGAAAAGTTAAAGGAAGTGAGCCATTCTGCAGCAGAGAGGAGAGGGGTTGAATGATGTCCCTTTAGTAAATAACCTTACATGCCTTGATTCTGAAAGGTTATCTCCATTCCCTGATTTACACACCTACTATTATGTATATGAACTTGAAAGACAGGTATTTCATTTCATAAATCAATGTGAATTCAAAGCTATGGCTACCATTATTCTGATTTACCCAGCCCATCCCAACTCCCATACATAAAATTAAAGAAAATCTCTGAGCCATGATACATTTTTATATTTTGTTGAATAAGTGGTATTTGGCTAGTTATTCATGTACATTCCTAGAGTTCTATATCTGAAAGCTGCTAGCATTAGCAACTCAGCTATCTGTGATTTGAGGGATTTGTTTTTTCTTAATTTCTGTCTTGTGATCCCATCCACAATTTGGAAATTCAAGGTATAGCAAATCCCTTCTCATCACCCTGTCACCCTTCAGCAGGTCAGTAATGTGTCCATAGCATAAACTCTTGGAAAATTGTCCGGGTCCCCGAAAAATGGTGAGTTGGCTGAAGTCACACAGCTAGTATATGCCACAGGCAGGCAGATCTTCCTGACTTCAAGGTTAGCTTCTTTATTCATAGGGGACAGCGATGCATTTCATTACTTTCTATTCCATCTGTGCTGTCAAACTCAAATATAAACCCATCCCTGCTGGTCACATTGACTCAGAAAACCACAAATTAATAACATATATTTATTGTATTTTTCCTCACTTTGTTAAAAATTACCCAATTACAATCCATTTGGGATCTCATTTGGGAGTTTGACACCTCTATTAGTTTCCAGTCGGGAGTAACTGAAATACATAGATAACTCTCAAATCTTAAAAATAAAATTAGTTCCCACCTTTCTCCGGACAAAATTGTTCCTCATAGCAAGTAAGACCCTAAGATCATAGATTTAGAACTGCAAGAGACCTTTGAGACTACTGAGTTCTACCCCTTAGGGAAACTGAGGCACTGAAAAGTTAAGTGGATTGCTAAAGTTGCACAGATATTTTAATATCTGAGGCAGGATTTGATTCCAAGTCTTTAATCCATTAAATTATGCTACCTCTCTAAAAGGGAAAGAACATTAATATTCAGTGTTGTAATTGAATGATTAAATATAAATGCACAGATGTCTATGTGCTATTGAGCAGCTAAAATGTGTGGCACATTCTTTCAAAGAACCTAGCAATTCTGATAGGCAGGAAAATATTATCATGAAGACTATATACCCTTTCAAAAGCTTTAAAAATCAGAGAAAAACCAAGCGAGTTTCTTCAGCCTCTCTAATAAATGAATTCTAATTTTTTCAAAGACCTTGTAGGAAAGAAAAGAAACGGTTTTTAAAGATATGCTTCTTATTGACCTTGTGGGGCATTCTTCTGGCATCTAAAGCACAAAGATACTCTTAAGTATCTTTTTTACCTCTGAATTTTGATGAGATTATAAACCACTCAAGCTTCACCCTTGTGGTTAATATATCATCAAAATCTATTTTCAGTCATTTGTGGACAGTCTTGTAATAACTCCCAATTACTACAATAGACACTCTTTTCTCTCAAGCTCATTTTTCAAACCAAATGCTCCATTTATTTAGAAACACTCTTAAGTAAGATTCATTTTGAAATCTTTTTTATGCAAAATTTTTCACAATGTACAAATGGAGAATTTCAAAGAGAAGCCACAATACTCCACTTAGAAATCTACTTCATTCAAATAAAAGGGCTTGACTGACACTGTATCTTACATAGGTTTCCAAAAATAATCAGATAGATCAAAAAAGTAGTAACGCAATTAAAATAACTGTGAGGATTTTCTTCATATTCAGCAAAGCTGACAAAAGACAGAGAGAAGCGGTAGTGGAGAGGAAGCAGAAAGACAAATACACTGATTGGTGGAGCTATGAATTAAACCAACCATTCTGAGAATATTTAGAATTTTGCTTTAAAAATACTCTCTGAACCAGACCTTGTACTGTTGGAAATGTGTTCCAACAAAAGTTAGTTTCAAATCACGTACCTCTCTGTCCCTTAGTTTCTTCATCAGTAAAAGGAGGAGATCTTACTGAATGATCTCTAACATCCCTATAAGTCCTAAATCTGTGATTCTAAGAGTTAAAGGCAAATAAAATTACCACAAATATCAAAATATTTATAGTGGCATCATATATAGATGCAAAGAACAGAAAACATAGCTGGTGTCTGTCAGTTGGGGAATGGCTACTCAAACTACAGTGTGTGAATCTAATGGAATATTAGTGGGCTATAAGAAATGACAATTATGAGGAATGGAGAGAAACATGGGAAGCATTCTATGAGCTGAAATGGAATGAAGTAAAATCTAGAAAGCAATCAATGACTACAAAAATGCAAATTAAAAGACTAATAAAAAACCAAAGCAGTATGCTGAATAATTATAATAACCAACATTGAGATCAGAGAAAAAAATGAAAAAATGCACTTCCCTCCTCTCACTGGAAAGGTAAAGGAATATGGAGGCCAGAGTAAGAAGATGCAAGAGGATAATATGCACGATAGTATTAAAAACATTTTTTTAAACTACCAGATTCTAATTAATTTAGTCAATCATCACACATTTATTAATTACTTACTATGTGCTAGGAACAATGCTAAGTACTGAGGATTAAAGAAAGGCCTTGCTCTCTAGAAGGTCATAATAATAGTCAATCTTGAGGTTTCAGAGAACCTGTGGTGAAATATTCAACCCTCCCTTTTATCATGGTCCAGGGACATACAGCTAGCAAGATTTGAGTGTTCTGTATACTATGCCATCTGGCTCCCCATAGTAGAATGGAGAATTATGGAAAAACAATTATATACATATATATATATATATATATATATTTGATTTTAAAAAGCAACATAAATATTAGGATTAAAAGAAATAAGTCAAATACACTTTAAAATAAAAGACTTCAAGGACATAGAAACACACACTTTATAGCAATATTACATACAGATTCAAAATCTGAAAATGAAAGAATGGAGAGGACACCAGTACACAGTATTTATTCATTCATTCAACCAACCAACCATAAATGATCAAATTACAGCAGGGTTAAAGTTAACATGGTAAATATTCATCAATTAAATATTCCAAAAATTTTTAGTATAAGAAACAAATCCAGACCATATCTATGAGGACTGGTTGGAAAATGTGGCAATGTTAACATGGGAAAAGAGAAGATTCACTGGCAACATTTAAGATGGTACTGCTCCAGAACTGGAAGAGCTGTTACTTTGAAGAGAAATTAGATTTATTCTGATTGACCCCAGAAAGTGGAACTAGAAGCAAAGAGTCAAAGCTACATAGAAGAAATTTTAGGCTGGACATTAAACAGAAACAAAACCTCCTAGCAATAAAACTTGTCCAAAAGAGGAAGAAAAAAGATGCCCCAAGAAGTGGGTTTCAACTCACTGGAAATCTCATTTTCAAGGAAAACCTGCTTTTTTTTCAAGCAGAGGCTGAATGACCATGTCATGAGGAAACCAGTTGAATTAAAAGACTATAAATGACCCTTTAAACTCTGAAATTTGGTGACTTAGTGATTCCAGAAATGATGCATATGTACATGTGCACAAATACAATCTCTAACCTAAAGACCTGGAACTAAAACAGGATGAAATATTCCTCATACAAATGTTAATGGGATTTCATTTACATTAAATAGCAAGTGACTATAAAAGTAACACCTGTTTCTCATGCATTTGCTAAGCAATATTTTTTTTTCCTTTTACAGTAAAACTTCATTTGAAACTCCTTTTCCCTAGGAAGTCTTTCCAATGAACTCATAATTTTAACCCATCTGTCCTCTTTGCACAGCATTTCTAGTAATCCATTTATACATATATCACACAGAGTTGTGGTACTTGAAAGGGATGAGGCAGAAGGATATTAGTGTATTAGAACCCAAAAACCTGAAATGGTTTTAGAAAAAATTTTATTAGGTTATTGAGAGTGTCAGGACTGGCGGCAGGAAAACTCATTTTTCTGAATTCAAATCTGGCCTCAGACACTTACAAGCTGCGTGACTCTGGGCAAGTCATTGAACTCTATTTGCCTTACTTTACTCATATATAAAATGAGCTGGAGGAGGAAATGGCATACAGCTCCAGTATCTTTGCCATGAAAGCCTCAAATAGGGTCTTGAAGAGGAAAACATGACTGACCCAGAAGAAAATAAGTGAAAGAGTGGTGACTCTTGAGGGATCTATCATTGGAGAGAATATTGGACAAAAGCATAGAGTACATAGCAGGTTTGGGTGAGGGTTTTTTCCTTGTGTATTTAAATATGAAGAATTTCAAATTATTTATTGAAAGATAAGATAGAACCACTGGAGAGGGAAGAGAATGATAATGCAAAAAAGAAGAGGGATCATTAACAAAATCTGATCCCAAAAGAGATGGAAGAAAAGGAACCAAGAATATAGTTACATTTTCGAAAGAAGGATTCATTTTATTCAAGCAGAATGTATTTTTCTCAAGGGAAGAGACAATTCTGTTTCTATCTTTGTATTTACCAGTCTAGCCTAATCCCTCAGGCATGGAAAGTATTTTAAAAGTTTTGCTGAAATGAATTATGGTTTCATTCCCTAAGACAAAAAGGTGAAAACAAATTATAGGATCCTAGATTTATAGCTGGAAGACTCCAAAAGACCATCAAGTCCAAAGCTCTTCTTCCTACTTATTTTGCAGATGAGATTAAGTGAGGAGTACCTCCAAGGCTGGCTCCTTTGACTATTAAGGTCTGGTAAGGTAACTGACATGTAGGAGGTAACCCCTAATATTTTTTTAAATCAAGTTTCTACCTTTCCCTTGATAAAACTGTTACCCATAGAATCTGAAGATCATAGGAGCATAGATTTATAGCAGAAAAAACAAACAAACCAAAATACCTTAGAAGGCATTGCATCTGGACACTTCATTTTACAAATGAACAAATATGGAGACCGAGACACAGACATTGGCAGGGTCACGGAGCTAAAAAATATCTAAAGCTGGATTTGAATCCAAGTCAGGACATTAGGGTCCTGCCCCCAAGACCAATATTCTTCCTACTAAACCACACTACAATCCATTGGATTATCAAAATGCCTTCCCTTAAATCTAACTCAATTGCATGTCAAGTCATCACCTCTCGGATGTCCTGCTCCTCTTTGAGAAGGAAGGACAAACAATAACAATAATTAACATATTTAATAGTCATCCTCATAATCATTAACAGTATTTACATAGCATTTGAAGATTCACAGTCCTTTACAAACATTACTGCATTTTATCCTCACAACAACCCAGAAAACATATGTACTATTATTATTTTTTATTTTTTCTCATTTTACAGATGAAAAATACGAGGCAGGAAATAGTTAAGAGATTTGCCTAGGGTCACATAATTAATAATTAGTTGAGGCTACATTTGAACTCATGTCTTCCTGACTTAAAGTCCAGTATTCTATCTACAATACCACCTAGCTGCCACTTATACTATAATGTCAAATTATATGAAATGATTTTATTATTATTAATTATACTAGTCATATAACATACATGTGTGTAAATATATTTATACATATATAAACTTTATGACACATATCTGTGTGCATGACATTTATATGACTAGTATGTTTAATTATAGATATTCATATGATACATATGCATCCATGTGTGTATACAAGCATATACACACACTTTTAAGAAGCCAAAATGGATGAGAAAGAAGGATGGTATAAGTCATAAGGTAGATATAAACTCTTAATAGACAAAAATCAACAGAATCCTTTGTTCATAGCTAATATATACATCAACAAAAAGGCATGCAATTGCTATGTCACTGTGCATGTCAACCATCCTAGAGAGCCATTTTATAGTCCACCATTTTGAAAAACCACAATACAGAGAAAAAATTATAAAAGAACTTCTGTTGTTGTTGTTCATTCATGTCTCACTCTGTGGTTTTTCTTGGCAAAGATATAGGAATGGTTTGCCATTTCCTTCACCTCATTTTACAAATGAGGAAACTGAGTGAAACAAGGGTAATTGATTTGCCCAGGTTCTCGCAGTTATTAAGGATCTGAGGTTAGATTTGTGCTCACAAAGATCAGTCCGTGTTTAGCATTCTAATTACTGTGCCACCTAGATGTATCATAAAATAACTTAGCCTTTTGCATACATAGCTATACTTACCATTACTCTTTTTTTTTTCTATAAAATATTTCTGTGCATTCAAAAGCTACCATTCTAGGATCATTGTATTTCCTGTCTCCAATGTTAAATCACAGAGTAAATCTGCATATGAACAAGGAAGAATAAAATTTCTCATAATTACAAAATCAAAATTCAAGCTACAGATGATTAATTTGATCATAACTTTAAAGTAGTAAACCTAATAAGGTTTTTTAAATGTGTTATCAAAAAAGAAAAAAATAGTTAATGTAAATAAAATGGAATATAATTTTTAAAATAAGGATATGGAACAGTACTGAAAATGATCATGTTATTTCATACCTTTCATACTATGTTGTTGGGGAAAAAAGTGTGATGTCTATAATGGTACTAAAAACAAATCCTATCTATCTCAAACATCAAATGACTCTGTGACTCTGATCCTCAGCTTATACTTTCTAATGGATGTATCCCTATCATAAGAATCCTAACCCTAACCTCTACCATGACCCAGATAAGATTTCATCTTATCAAGATGATCATATAAATATGCATGCATATATTGGATTTAACATATTTTTGCCATATTTAACATATATTGGATTACATGTCATCTGAGGAGGGAGGAAGGAGAGAAAGGGAAAAAGTGGAGCACAAGGCTTTTCAAGAGTCAATGTTTAAAAATTATCCTTGCATATGTGTTGAAAATAAAAACTTTCAATTAAAAAAATTAAAAAAAAAAAAAAACTCCATCCTATCTCTAGAAATCCTGTAAGGAAAACAGTTCCAGGTAGGAGGAGAAAACTGTGAATATGAAATAAATAAATCTCAAGAGAAATTTCACCTTTACCCTTTGAATGTCATGGATTCCTTTGGGAATCTAGTGAAACTTATGAACTCCTTTTTTGGTCATCTCTTCTTAATGCACAAAATAAAATACATTGGATTACAAAGGAAATCAATTGTATTGAAAAGCAATTATAAAAATGTTTTTATGTTCAAGGGCCCCATGTTAATAACCTCTGCCCTTGAAGCTTTCTAAAGGATGTCTTTAATGGAAGGAAGAGTTGCAAGAGCTATATGAGGCTTGACTTTTTAGTTAGGTCCTAGCTGACAGAAGTGACTCCATATTTGACCATTGATTGACACCCTTCCTCCATTTACCAAGAAGCATCTAAATACTCAATAATTGCCCTAGTCAGCTACATTTAGGGTTATAAAGCAAAGTCAGCAAACTATCAGCTTAGGTAAGTAAACCTGACTAATCACAGTGCTCAAAATTGATAAGGGGGATGGAGAGAGGGTTCACAGTCCAGACCAGTCGCTTAAGTTTTCTCTCAAACTTGGTCCCTTTGAATCTCCCCAACAAAAAACATTCAGATATAAAGGCAGGGATCCACTGTATATCCAAGCTACTATTGTCATCCTCTACCTATGGGACTGTCAGGCAAAAGAGCTGCATACCTGCATGCCCGTAAGCAATAACCTGCCTGCTTCATGACCCTCTGAACACTTCTCAATATCACGTAATCCACCATCTCACAAACTGTTCCTTAGTGACTCATCTTTTTGATCTGTGGATTGTGCATGGACACAGTATTCTGAAGCAGGAATCATTCTTTTCCTCTTTCCTACCCATCTGTTATTAGATCACAATTTTATGTGGTTGAAAAATTTTTAAACTGAGTTAGAATTAAAGTGACTCATATATGCAGCTAATTGGTAGAGGTGGCTGTCCTTTGTTCTGGAAGAGAACCAAAATGATATTAGTGTGTTGCAGTCAAGGTACAATGTGTTTGATTATGACTGATCAAACCAACACAAGCTTGAAATGTTCTACCTCAGATGGGTACCAATAGTTCATATGAACATCTAGAATGGAGATGTCTCTGACTTTGCGCATCTCACTTATCTTCTTAGCTAATTCAATTCTGTTTTGGTCACAGAGCACAGCCTCTTCTCTGAGGAGGGCTCACCATGCTGGGCAATCCTGTGCCAGTATCTCCCATGTCACACAATCAATTCCAAAGTTCTTCAAAGAGACTGTGAGTGTGTCCTTGTATTGCTTCTTCTGACCTCCATGTGAATTCCTGCCTTGTGGTTCCTATTCTCAAAATACAATCAGAGGTACAGCTTCTGGAGTCACCAGGGTTCTGGTTTGACAGCTATTTTATAAGGAGTTGTTTGGGTCATGCTGCTGTACATATATATTAAGATGTTACCAGGGTGCAGAGGGAATGTATAATTTCCTGTTTCCACATATTAAACTATAAATAGTCTATAAAATGGAAGTCATTATCATGAGTTAGGAAAAATGGAAAAAAATTTGCAAACGGAAACACAGAGAATGAATTTTTTGTTAACCCACAAGTGCATCCAATTTATTTAATCATATCTGGCAGTATTTAGATTTACATACTAATTGATAATTAGTGAAGCAATACTATCCTGTCTAACTCTATTTCTTTTGTATGATCTTAAAATAGTTTATGAGCTCCTTGAGGACAGGAACAGGGACCCTATTGTTAGTATCCTACAAAGAGCCTGGTACAGTGCTAGACAGACAATTAGACTCATAAAACTTTTCATCAGCAGATTTTTTTTTCTTTTTTTTTTTAATCAGCAGATTTTCTAATGCTATATGCGCGCTCTCTCTCTCTCTCTCTCTCTCTCTCTCTCTCTCTCTTTCAAATACCAGATATATAAAATATCAGAGGTAGTATACTATAGGGGAAAGAAAGCCAAACTCCGAGTTAGGAAGACTGACATTTACACATGCTAACTTTGTGACCATAGAGAAGTCACTTAAATTATTGGTGATCCAGAAAACTTATAAAGACTTTAAATTACAATTTACTGTCATTGTTGTTCAGAGATTTAATCTTGAGCAACTCTTTATGATTCCATGGATCATATGGTTCATGTGGTTTTCTTAACAAAGATATTGGAATGATTTGACATTTCCTTCTCTAGTGGATTAAGGCAAACAAGAACAAGTGACAGTCCAGAGTCACACAGCTAGTAAGTGTCTAAGGATGAATCTGAATTCAAGTCACTTCAGGCTCTGTACTATGCCCATTGAGTCGCCTAGCTGCTTCTTCCAAATTGCCATGGGTGGGGGAATTTCCATGCCAGGAGTTCATCACAATGATGAAAACAAAGGGCCAGAAGTTGAAGGAGAAAGCAGAAAGAAAGAGAGAGACAGAGACAGAGACAGAAAGAAGAGACAGAGACAGAGAGTCAGAGAGAGACAGAGGTAGACAGAGATAGAGTATGAGAGAATCAGATACACAAAGAGAAAGAGCCACACAAAGAGACAAAGACATAAAAAGACATAGAGAGAAACAGAGACAGACAGAAAAATGAATGGAGAGAGGGAGATACAGAAACATACATAGAGAAACAAAGAGAGACAGAGACAGAGAAATGGACAGAAGCAAAGAGAGACAAAGATACAGAGAGACATAAAAAGAAATAGAGAAGAAAAGACAGCGAGACAGAGGGAAAAAGAAAGAGACACAGAAAAAAAAAACAAAGATACAGAGAGATATACAGAGAAACAGAGACAGAAAGAGAGAGAGACAGAGACATAGAGACAGAGAGGCTGACAGAGAGATGGACAGAAAAAGACAAAGATAGAGAGACATACAGAGAAACAGAAAGAGACAGATACAGAGAGAGAAAAAGAGACACAGAGAGACAAACAGAAAAACAAAGAGACACACAGAGAAAGACACAGATACAGAAATACAGAAAAGGTCAGAGGCAGAGACAGAGAGAGACAAAAAGAAACAGACAAAAGAACAAAGAGAGACAGAAAGACAGAAAAAGACAAAAAAAAAGACAGAGAAAAAGACTTTTATAATACAGTTAATCATAGTTGAAAATTATATAATGCTTTCAAACTTGGAAAGCAATTTATTTATCTCATTTAAGCCCCAAATCAACTCTATAAGGGTATCACCCTACAGGATTTTTATCCTTATTATATACCAATTATCATTTTACCAATCAAAATGGAATGAGGTCAAGTGACCTTGATAATAATGAAATGAGAGAGGCACCCACAACTTTTTGATCTCATGACAGGAACTCTTTCCAGCAAGACCCACTGACTCTTCTAAACTATTCAAATAGGTTCAAGGAAAATTTGCTAGATGACCGTTTGTCAGACATTGTAGTTAGGATTCATGCTACAAATTAAGGTCGGACGAAATAATTCTTAAAATTCTTTCTCATTATAGGATTTGACATTGCATACTAAATTCCAGGGAGAACTCTAATACAAAAAACTTTTTTTTTTCTCAATAATATTTTATTTTTCCAAATTCATGAAAAGATAATTTTGAACATTCATTTTTGTAAGACTCTTTGTTCCAAATTTTTCTCCTTCCCTTCCTTCCTCTTCCCCAAGATATCAAACAATTTGATATAGGTTAAATATGTACAATCCTTTTAAACATATTTCCATATTTTTCATGTTGTATAAGAAAAATCAGACCAAATTTTTTAAAAAATGAGAAAGAAACAAAAACAAAACAAGAAAAGGTGAAAATATTGTGCTTCCATTCACATTCAGTCTCACTGTCTAGATGCAGATAGAATTTTCCAAATCAAGTCTATTGGAATTGCCTTGAATCACCTCATTATTGAGAAGAGCCAAGTTGTTCATCATATAATCTTTTTGCTGTATACAATGTTCTCTTCATTCAGCTCACTTCACTTAGTATCAGGTGGCTCATAATCTCTTATAGAACAATATTCCATACTATTCATGTACCATAAATTATTCAGCCATTACCAACTGATGGGTATCCACTCAATTTCCAGTTCCTTGACACTACAAAAAGGTCTGCTACAAACATTTTTGCATATGTGGATCCTTTTATGATCAGTTTGGGATAAAGACTCAGTAGTGATACTACTGGATCAAAGAGTATGCACAGTTTTATAGCCCTTTGGGTATAGTTCCAGATTGTTCTCCAGAATGGTTGGATCAGTTCACAAATCTACCAACAATGCATTAGTGACCCAATTTTCCCACATTCTCTCCAACATTTATCATTACCTTTCCTTGTCATCTTAGCCAATCTCAGAGATGTGAAATGATACCTCAGAGTTGTCTTAATTTGAATTTCTCTGATCAATAGTCACTTGGAGCATTTTTTCATATGACTAGAAATGGTTTTAATTTCTTCATCTGAAAATTATCTGTTCAGATCCTTTGACCATTTATCAACTGGGGAATGCCTTGTATTCTTATAAATTTGACTCAGTTCTCTATACATTTTAGAAATGAGGCCTTTATCAGAAACACTGGCTGCAAAAATTATTTCCCTTCTACTTCCCTTCTAATCTTGACTGCATTTGTTTTGTTTGTGCAAAACCTTTTAAATTTAATGTAATCAAAATTATCTGTTTTGCATTTCATAATGTTCCCTAGTTCTTCTTTGATCATAAATTCCTTCCTTCTCCACAGATCTGAGATGTAAACTATCTCTTGCTCTAATTTACTTGTAGTATCACTCTTTAAATCATCAATGCATATGAACTTCATGTTGGTATGGGTGTTAGATGTTGGTCAATGCATAGTTTCTACCATACTATTTTCCAATTTTCCCAATAATTTTTGTAAAATTGTGAGCTCTTATCCCAGAAACTGTGTCTTTGGGTTTATCAAGCATGAGATTATTACAGTTATTGAATGATGTGTTGTGTATACCTAACATATTTCACTAATCCACTACTCTATATCTTAGCCAGCACCAAATGGTACAAAAGGTCTTTTGTTAAAGATTGAAGCTTTGCAAAGGCCCTTACATACATTATCTTACACAAGCTTCAAAAAGAGAACAGAGATATACAGACCTATGTAGACCTGAAATATAAATATATATAATGATCCTCCTTTAAAAAACAAAACAAAACAAAACAAAACAAAAACTACTTCCTTACCATTAAATGCCCAAGAATTTCTTAAACTATGACCTCTGAAAAAGTGGAGATTTATCATTATGAGTATTTCCTCCATTGACAATAAATGCCCTCAATTCAGATTTGGTTATGATACTTCCACAGAGTCTACATGAGGTTACTGTTTGATTTTTCCCTGACTTATATGTATAGGGGATTACTTAGTTACTTTCACAATCTTCTTCCTCCTGTCAGGAAAAATGGTCTGTTCGAGGGAAAAAATATAAGAATGCCTTGTTTATCTGGCATCATCAGGCTTGGTATGTTCCAGATAAATAGACTTCTCTTTCAAAATAGAATGTCTTTGGGGGGTGGAGCCAAGATGGCGGAGATCAGACAGGAATCTCTGTAACCTCCTCTAACCTTCCCTCAAACCAACAACATATGAAGCCTTTAAACTGATTTTGAAGCAAAAAAATCCACAATATCTGGAGGACAACACATTTCTAGAAGAAGATACTCTGGAAGAACTTCAAAACAGGTCTGTTTTAACTGGACAGTGGGGTGGTCTGCTGAACCCAGACTGCAGCACAGGGAGACCAGGGCAGGGAGCTGGAACAGGAGTCGGAAGAGGAGTGGGAGCGTTGTGCTTTTCACACACCTGGGAGTCTTCTGCGGGCCTCTTGGGGCAATCTGTCCTGATTGCGGGCAGGTGGTTTGGAGGGTCTGCCTTTTGTGGGGGGTAGATTGTGAACCACTGAACCCCTGATGAGCATCAGACCTAGCTGCCATTACACAGTACCCTAGAGTGATCAATCAATCAGCAGAACTGATCAGCACCTGAAATAACTCAATCAGCTAAACTGCCCAGCACCTGAAATAACTCAATCAGCAGAACTGCCCAACACCTGAAATAACTCCATCAGCAGAACTGCCCCAGGGCACATTAAAGCAGCTATCCCACCTTTGCCTTGAACAGACCTCATACCTTCAAAAAAAAAATGAATAAAAAACCAAAAAGAGCTCTCACCATAGACAACTTTTATGGAGAGAGGGAAGAACAGACCTCAAATCCTGAGGCCCCTAAAGGTAAAGCAACTCCAGAAAAAGCCCCAAAGAGAGACATAAACTGGACTCCATGTCACAAGGCTTTCTTTGAAGATTACATAAAGGATCTTAAAAGAGAGTTGGAAGAAACATGGGGAAACGAAATGAGATCACTGCAAAATAAAATGGAAAAAGACTACAAGGAACAAATTGGCCAATTACAAAAGGAGCTAAAAACACTAACTGAAGAAAATAAGACATTAAAAATTAGAATCGAACAATTGGAAATGAATGACTCATCAAGACTTCAAGAATCAGTCAAACAAAAACAAAAAAATGAAAAGATAGAGAAAAACATGAAATATCTCCTAGGAAAAATAACTGACCTGGAAAACAGATCTAGCAGAGACAATCTAAGGATTATAGGGCTTCCTGAAAGCCATGATGAAAAAAAGAACTTAGACACTATCTTCCAGGAAATCATAAAAGAAAACTGCCCTGATATTTTAGACCCAGAAGGCAAAATACTTATTGAAACAATCCACCGATCACCTTCTGAAAGAAACCCCAAAATTAAGTCCCCCAGAAATATTGTGGCTAAATTCCAGAACTATCATGCCAAGGAAAAGATATTACAAGAAGCCAGAAAGAATCAATTCAAATATTGAGGAGTCACAATTAGGATCACACAGGACCTAGCGGCTTCTACTTTGAAGGATCGAAGGGCCTGGAATCAAATATTCCGAAGGGTAAAGGAACTTGGATAAGTTACCCAGCTAGAATGAGCATTATCTTCCAGGGAAGAAGATGGTCATTCAATGATATAGGAGAATTTCACCTATTTCTACTGAAAAGACCAGAACTGAACAAAAAATTTGATCTACAAACACAGAACACAAGAGAAACATAAAAAGGTAGCAAGAAAAAAAAAAACTCTTGAGAACTATGTTTATGTTATAGATACTTATAGAATGGGGGTTGATTTTATGAATGTATTATTACATTGTGATTATTATGATATGATTATTGTGATTTTATGATTATTATATGATAAACTGAAACAGAAATTAGAGGTAGAAAAGGGATAACACTGGAAGAAGAGGAAAAGGAGGTAAAATAAGAGAAATTACATCACATGTAGAGGCAAAGAAAACCTATAATGATTGAGGGGAAAAAAGGGAGGGGAATGAGAATTGGGTTAATCTCCATCTCATCAGATTTGGCCCTGAGGGAATAATAGCCTTATTGGGTATCAAAAAGAAACTTGTCCTATCTTATAAGGAAACAGCAGGGAAAGGGGGAAAAAAGGGGTGGGGCTCTAAAGGGGAAGGATTGTTAGAGGGAAGTGGTTATCAAAAGCAAAATAGCAGGAAGGAGGGAAAGGGGATAAGAAAGAGAAAAGCATAAGCTAGGGTAAATAAGATGGCAGGAAATACAGAATTAGTTATTTTAACTGTGAATGTGAATGGAATGAACTCTCCCATAAAGCAGAAGCCTATAGCAGACTGGATTAAAAAACAGAATCCAACAATATGTTGTATACAAGAAACACATCTAAAACATAGAGACACATACAGGGCAAGGGTAAAAGGCTGGAACAGAATTTATTATGCTTCAGGTGAACAAAAAAAAGCAGGAATAGCAATCCTGATCTCTGACCAAGTAAAAACAAAGATAGACCTAATTAAAAGAGCCAAAGAAGGAAATTATATCTTCCTAAAGGGTACCATAGATAATGAAGCAATATCAATACTAAACATATATGCACCAAGTGGTATAGCATGGAAATTCCTAGATGAAAAGTTCAGAGAGATGCAAGAAGAAATAGAGAGCAAAACTATAATAGTGGGGGATCTCAACCTCCCTCTCTCAGAACTAGATAAATCAAACCACAAAATAAATAAGAAAGAAGTTAAGGAGGTAAGCAAAATATTAGAAAAGTTAGGTATGATAGATCTTTGGAGGAAATTAAATGGAGACAGAAAGAAGTTTACTCTTTTCTCAGCAGTCCATGGAACTTATACAAAAATTGACCATGTGTTAGGACACAAAAACCTCAAAATCAAATGCAGGAAGGCAGAAATAATAAATGTATTTTTTTCAGATCATGACAGAATAAAAATCACATGCAATACAAGGCCAGGAGAAAATAGACCAAAAAGCAATTGGAAACTAAATAATTTTATCCTAAAGAATGAATAGGTGAAACAGCAAATTATAGACACAATTACTAATTTCATCCAAGAGAATGACAATAATGAGACAACATACCAAAATTTGTGGGATATAGCCAAAGCGGTAATAAGGGGAAATTTTATATCTCTAGATGCTTATTTGTATAAAATAGAGAAAGAGAAAATCAATGAATTGGGCTTGCAACTAAAAAAGCTAGAGAAAGAACAAATTAAAAACCCCCAATCAAATACCAAACTTGAAATCCTAAAAATAAAAGGAGAGATTAATAAAATTGAAAGTAAAAAAAAAAAAACTATTGAATAAATAAAACTAAAAGTTGGTTTTATGAAAAAACCAACAAAATAGATAAACCTCTAGTTAATTTGATTAGAAAAAGGGAAGAGGAAAATCAAATTGTTAGTCTCAAAAATGAAAAGGGAGAACTTTCCACCAATGAAGAGGAAATTAGAGCAATAATCAGGAGTTACTTTGCCCAACTTTATGCCAATAAATTTGATAACCTAAGTGAAATAGAGGAATATCTACAAAAATATAGATTGCCCAGATTGACAGAAGAGGAAATAAATTACTTAACTAGTCCCATTTTAGAAAAAGAAATAGAACAAGTCATTAATCAACTCCCTAAGAAAAAATCCCCAGGACCAGACAGTTTACATGTGAATTCTACCAAACATTTAAAGAACAATTAATTCCAATATTATATAAACTATTCGAAAAAAATAGGGAATGAAGGACTCCTACCAAACTCCTTTTATGATACAGACATGGTACTGATACCTAAACCAGGTAAAACAAAAACAGAGAAATAAAATTATAGACCAATCTCCCTAATGAATATTGATGCAAAAATCTTAAATAAAATATTAGCAAAGAGATTACAGAAAATCATTCCCAGAATAATATACCATGACCAAGTAGGATTTATACCAGGAATGCAGGGATGGTTCAATATTAGGAAAACTATTAACATAACTGACTGTATCAATAACCAAATTAAGAAAAAACATGATAATCTCAATAGATGCAGAAAAAGCATTTGATAAAATCCAACATGCATTCCTATTAAAAACACTAGAGAGTACAGGAATTAATGGACTTTTCCTTAAAATAGTCAGTAGCATCTATTTAAAACCATCAGCTAGCATCATATGTAATGGTGATAAACTGGAAACCATTCCCAATAAGATCAGGGGTGAAACAAGGTTGCCCATTATCTCTATTACTATTCAATATTGTATTAGAAATGCTAGCTTTGGCAATAAGACAAGAAAAAGAGATTAAAGGAATTAGAGTAGGTCATGAGGAAACCAAATTATCACTCTTTGCAGATGATATGATGGTCTACTTAGAGAACCCTAGAGAATCTACTAAAAAACTATTAGAATTAATCCACAACTTTAGCAAAGTTGCAGGATACAGAATAAATCCACATAAATCATCATTTTTATACATCACCAACAAAATGCAACAGCAAGAGATACAAAGAGAAATTCCATTTAAAATAACTTTCGATAGTATAAAATATTTGGGAATATATCTGCCAAGGGAAAGTCAGGATCTATATGAGCAAAACTACAAAACACTCTCCACACAAATAAAGTCAGATCTAAACAATTGGAAAAATATCAAGTGCTCTTGGATAGGTCGAGCAAATATAATGAAGATGGCAATACTACCTAAACTGATCTATTTATTTATTTAGTGCTATACCAATCAAACTCCCAAGAAATTAACTGACCTAGAAAACATAAGAACAAAATTCATCTGGAAAAACAAAAAGTCAAGAATCTCAAGGGAATTAATGAAAAAAAATGCAAATGAAGGTGGCCTAGCTGTACTAGATCTAAAACTATATTATAAAGCAGTGGTCATCAAAACCATTTGGTACTGCCTAAGAAATAGAGTAGTGGATCAGTGGAATAGGTTAGGTTCACAGGACAAAATACTCAATGACAATAGTAATCTAGTGTTTGATAAACCCAAAGACCCCAGTTTTTGGAATAAAAACTCACTATTTGACAAAAACTGCTGGGATAATTGGAAACTAGTTTGGATGAAACTAGGCATTGACCCACACCTAACATCATATACCAAAATAAGGTCAAAATGGATTCATGATCTAGGCATAAAGAATGATATTATAAACAAATTAGAACAATGTAGGATGGCTTACCTCTCGGATCTGTGGAGGGGGAAGGAATTTGTGACCAAAGAAGAACTAGAGATCATCATTAATCACAAAATAGATAAGTTTGACTATATCAAGTTTAAAAGTTTTTGTACAAACAAAATAAATGCAGACAAGATTAGAAGGGTAGCAGTAAACTGGGAAAATATTTTTATATTCAAAGGTTCGGATAAAGGCCTCATTTCTAAAATATATAGAGAATTGGCTCAAATATATAAGAATTCAAGGGCAGCTAGGTGGCGCAGTGGATAGAGCACCAGCCCTGAAGTCAGGAGGACCTGGGTTCAAATCTGGTCTCAGACACTTAACATTCCCTAGCCGTGTGACCCTGGGCAAGTCACTTAACCTCAATTGCCTCAGCAAAAAGAAAAAAAAAAAAAAAAAAGGAACCATTCTCCAATTGATGAATGGTCAAAAGATATGAACAGACAATTTTCAGACGAAGAAATTGAAACTATTTCTAGTCACATGAAAAGGTGCTCCAAATCACTATTGGTCAGAGAAATGCAAATTAAGACAACTCTGAGATACCACTACACAGCTGTCAGATTGGCTAAAATGACAGGAAATGATAATGATGAATGTTGGAGGGGATGTGGAAAAACTGGGACACTGATACATTGTTGGTGGAACTGTGAACGGATCCAACCATTCTGGAGAGCAATTTGGAACTATGCTCAAAAAGTTATCAAACTGTGCATACCATTTGACCCAGCAGTGTTTCTACTGGGACTATATCCCAAAGAGATTTTAAAGGAGGGAAAGGGATCCACATGTGCAAAAATGTTTGTGGCAGCACTTTTTATAGTGGCAAGAAACTGGAAATTGAAAGGATGCCCATCAATTGGAGAATGGCTGAATAAATTATGGTATATGAATGTCATGGAATATTATTGTTCTGTAAGAAACGGCCAGCAGGATGATTTTAGAGAGGCCTGGAGAGACTTGCATGAACTGATGCTGAGTGAAATGAGCAGAACCAGGTGAACATTATACACAGCAACAAGACTATATGATGATCAATTCTGATGGACATGGTTCTCTTCAACAATGATGTGATTCAAACCAGTTCCTATTGTTCAGCAATGAAGATAGTCATATACATCCAGAGAGAGGCCTGAAGGAACTGAGTGTGGACCACAACATAGCATTTTAATGCTTTCTGTGAATATTTCCATGCATTTCGTTTTCCTTCTTAGGTTGCTTTTTTCTTCTTCTCTTTCTAGATCTGATGTTTCTTGTGCAGTAAGATAACTGTATAGATATGTAGATATATATTGGATTTGTCATATAATTTATCATATTTAGCATGTATTAGATTACCTGTCATCTAGGGGTGAGGGGTGGGGGGAAAGAAGGGAAAAGTTTGGAACAAAAAACAAAAGTTTTTTGCAAAGGTCAATGTAGAAAAATCACTCATGTGTTTTGTAAATAAAAAGCTTTTAATAAAAAAAAATAATGGAATGTCTTCTCAAACAGAGGATAATAAATATTTCACATTTTTCCTGGTATTGTCTTATTTTTCTTAAGGGGAAGCAGTATTCTAGAGAACAAAGCAATGGCCAAACTGACATCAGGAGACCGGAATTTGAATCTTGAACACTTGCCACTATGTGATCATCTTCAGGTTTTGGTACCTGAAAAATTGGATAATGATCAACCAGTCAATAACCATTAAGATCCTACTATGTGCTAGGCACTGTGTTAGGCTCAGGGTTAACTGGGACAAAAATGAAATATTCTGTGACCTGAAGCAACTTAATATTTCTACAATCTATCTCAAAGGATTGTTGTAAGAAAAACATTATATAAATATAAAAGAGCTAAATAAATATGAATTAAGAGTCATTATTAAGAAAACTGTTTTTTACACCCTGTTAGTACACTGGTATTCTGAAGGGTTACTGAGATTTGCCTGTCTGATTTTATACTCTATAGACTTCTATATTTTATAGGCACCCATATCTAATTTTTATAGATTCTGGTCTCAGATACTTAACACTTCCTGGCTGTGTGACCCTGGCCAAGTCACTTAATCCCAATTGCTTCAGCAAAATATGTGTGTGTGTGTGTGTGTGTGTGTGTGTGTGTATGTGTATATATATATACATATATGCATACATATATATGTATATATATATATACACATATATATATTATACAGTGATCAAGCGTGAATGATTATTCTCAGCAATACAAAGAAAATAAGATCTCTCCACTTCCAGAAAAAAGAACTGATGGAGTCTGAAGGAATATACACTTTATTGTGTGGGTGGGTAGATGAGGGGAAGTTTTAGTCTTTTTATTTTTTAATCACAACATGACTAATATGGAAATGTTTTGCACGGCAGTACACGTATAACCTATATCAAATTGCTTGCTGTTTTAGTGAAGATGGGAGGGAAGGAAAAAGAATCCAGAACTCAAAAAATTTTTAAATGAATATTAAAAACTGTTTTTACATGTAATTGGGGGGAAATAAAATATTTTTTAAAAATTAAAAAAAAGAAATTCACTAGAACTATATCCCAAAATCCAGAACCTTTTTGAACAAAAAGCTATGAAGATTGTTGAATGAGAAAAAAATGAAGGGGTTTTCGTACTGGAATAAATGAAATTTATCTTGGCTACTTTTTGCTCCCTTTCCTAGTTCTCAGCTACAAATGACTTATGGCCCTCCATTATAATATTCTCTTCTAGGTTATCAATCAGTTCTTATCTAAATTCTTTCCTCTCCAGTTCTTTGACTTCTCTTCAGCTTTGGGCAGTACTGACTACTCCCTCTTCAATCTACTTCTTAAATCTTTTTATTTTATTTTATTTTTTAATTAAAGCATTTTATTTACAAAACATATGCATGTGTAATTTTTCAACACTGACCCTTTTGCAAAGCCTTCTGTTCCAAATTATCCCTGCTTCTTAAATTTTTTACTTCCTTTGTGTGTGTTTTATATGTAGATAGGATCAAATAAGATCTTTGTAAAGAAAGCACTTAGTTCAGTGCCTGGAATATAGTAAGTATTTAATAAATGCTTGTTCCCCTTCCTATATGTGTGTGTATGTGAACGTATACATTATCTCATCCCCCAATAAAATATAAGCTATTCATTTCTGTTCTGTCCTCTCACCTTCTCTTCTTTGTCCTGAGTCTATCTGTGATGAAAACCTTTGTCTCTTGTGGTCTCTGCTCTTTCCCAAAAGGTGAGAGCATTGTGGAAGAAAAAATGGCTTCCATACTCCTGATAGCCAAGCCCTGCAAAGAATCAGTAGCACATAAGAATGTGACTGTGGAATTCACCTAGGAGGAATGGGTACATTAGAACTCATCTCCAAAAAACAATTGCACAATGATCTGATGTCAGGGCACTATAGTAGTAACTTGGTCTCTTTAGAGAGCAACGAATTAACTGGAGAGAAACTTTATGAACAAGTGAATGTGGAAAGGCCTTTCAGGCAGAAAATCAAAGATTTCATACTGGAAAAAAAAAAAAAAACTTATAAAAAATTTTGGGAAAAATCTAAATCTTACTGCATATCAGTATATAGTAGAAATCTTATGTATGTAGGGAGACTTCCTACTACCACTCAATATTTATTCAATATCAAACAATTCCTACTAGAGAGAAACCTTAAGAATATAGTGAATGTGGGGAAGCCTTCCAGGAGGGAGGAATAGCTTACTAAGC
>JAJPUD010000979.1:240686-286153 GCA_023553655.1 Myrmecobius fasciatus
AATAATTCAAAATGGAAAATAATCCTTATGAATTAAGTGAATGTGGGAAAGCCTTCTGGATGAAGAGACATCTTTTTGTGTATCAAAGAATTCTTACTGAAGAGAAATCTTAACAATATAATGAATGTGGGAAGGTCTTTGGAAAGAAGACACTTCTTATTGTATATTAGAGAGTACACATTGGGAGAGAAACCTTATGAATGTAGTGAAAGTGGGAAAGTCTTTAGGAAGAAGGCACCTTTTAATGTGCATCAAAGAGTCCAGACTGGAGAGAAACCTTATTAATGTAAGGAGTGTGGAAAGGCTTTCAAATGCAGCTCAGGACTTATTTGACATCAGAGAAGTCAGAATGGTAAGAAACCTTTTGAATGTATTGTTTGTGGGAAGGCCATGTCTAGGAGGTCAATTCTTACTGTGCATCAGAAAACTGATACTGGAGAAAAGGCATTTGAATGTAATATATTTGAAAAGATCTTCTGTCTGAGTTCAAAAGTTATTCAACATCAGAGAATACATATGAAAGAGAATCTTAAAGGATATAATAAATGTGGGGAGGCTTTCAAGAGTAAGACACAACTTATTAGAGAGATCCTTAGGAATGGAAGGAGTATGAAGAGGCCTTCTACTAAAACTCAGAACTTATTCAACATCAAAGAATTCATATTGGAGAGATGAATGTAAGGTATATAAGAAAGTCTTTTCTCACAGCTCCAAATTTAGCAGGAAATTTATACTGGAGAGAAACATTATGAATATAATGTATGTGTAATGTATGTCCCTTTAGAATTGGGACTCAACTTACCAAGCAAATTTTATGAAGCATGTATACATATATGTACACACACACACACACACACACACACACATATAGGAAGGCCTTCTATAGGAAATCAGAACTTACTCAAACAGAATTCACACGGCAGAAAAACTTTATTAATATAATCTATATAAGCAAGCCTTCCTCCTGAGGATAGTATTTGCTAGATATCAGAGAATTCATACATACTGGAGAAAAACTTGATGGATGTAATAAATATGGGAATCCCTTCAAACTGGGGGCAACTCTTACCCAGCAGCAGAGAATTCATACTAGAGAAAAAGGAAGGCTTTCAAACTGAGGACATAGAGTACAGCCAAGATTATAGAGCAGTATTTTTGCCTTACTCTCCCAAGACATCTACTCTATAATTTTAAAAACGCACCAAACCAAATTCAGAGTAGAAAAATCATGAACAAATCATAGTGAGTCATTTTTTGCAGACCAGGGCAACTTAGAAAAAAAAAGGTTTCTAGATCCTGGGGGGTCAGCTGGTCAGGAGGGCAGCACATAAGCTCAGCAGTGGGGAGCAGCATAGCACTTTGGGAAGTTAAGATGACTGAACATCTAATTAGAAAGATTTCCAAGGGTCTCCTGTGCTAGCATTGGGTCCAGAACTATTGTTATTTGACAGCTTCACTGTCCATTAGCCAGTTCTGTTTGTATTTTGAAGGCGGAGAGGACCACTTGTAGTAGCAAGGGAGCAGGATTGATATCTGGCTAAAGGTCAGAGCAAAGACCAAGAAGGTAGTGACCAAACCCTTCCCTGCATCACACCATCTGGAAAGCACTAAAAACTTAAAGGCCTCCAGACCTAACTCAGAGAACAGTAGAACATAAAAAAAAATGAAGACCAAATCAATTATTCATACTGTTGGCTTTCCCCTCACCACCCAGTGATGAGAAAAACCCAACTCTAAGATAAAGTCCATTGAAAGACTGGAAAAATGAATAAATCAAAAAAGAATCTGGCCATCAAAAGGTACTAAGATTGACTATGAAAACTCAAGATACAGTCTGGGAAGAAGGGAATTACTTTAAAATATAAACAAAGCCTCAAAAATACAATTGGACAGAAAACTAACAAGAATTCCTGGAAGAGCTAAAGGAGAATTCAAAACAATGTTTTTAATAATCAGAGTCTATAGCAAAAATTGGAGAGAAATGAGAGTAATGCAAGAAAATTATAAAATAAGAATTAACTAATAAGAATTAACGAATAAGAATTAAAAGAGGAACAAAAAAAAATGTTGAGGAAAGTAATATTAAAAAATCAAATTGGGACAGCTAGGTAGCACAGTGAATAGAGCACCAGCCCTGAAGCCAGGAGGACTTGAATTCAAATCTAATCTCAGACACTTAACACTTCCTAGTTATGTGACACGGGGCAAGTCACTTATCCCCAATTGCTTCAGGAGCAAAAAAAAAAAAAAAAAAAAATCAAATTGTCCAAATGGCAAAAGATGCACAAAATGTCACAGAAGAAAATAACTTCTTAAAAATCTGAATTGGTCAGCTAGAAGCTAATGTCTCTATAAGATCAAGAAACAATAAAACAATGTCAGATATAACAGATAAAAGGAAATGTAAAAGATCTCATAGGAAAAAAAACAACAAAAAAAAAGACTGACTTGTAAAATAGACTAAAGAGATATCATTTAGAAATCATTGAACTACCTGAAATCCATGATTAGGAAAAGAGTCTAGACATCACATTTCAAGAAATTATAAAAGAAAACTATCTAGATATTTTAGAACCAGAGGACAAAGTTGAAATGGAAAGAATCTACTGATCACATCCTGAATAAGATCCGAAAGATGAAAATCTCCCAGGAATTTTGCAGGCCTCTTGGGTCACAAGATATCAAAAAATGCACAAGATAAAATAAAGAGACATAGTTCTTGGAATATGATATTCTACAAAGCAAAATAAGTAGGATTGCAACTAGAATAATCTACTCAGCAAAGTGAGTATAATTATACAGGATGGGAAATTGCTATTTAATGAAAGAGGACTTTTTTTATTTTAATTTTTTTTAATTACATGTAAAAACAATTTTTAACATTCACTTTTTAAAATGTTGAGTTCCAAATCCCTTCCCCTTACTCCCCACTTCTAGACAAGGCAAGCAATTTGAAGGGGATTATACTTTTGTACTCATGAAGAATATTTCTATCTTAGCCATGCTGCAAAAGAAAACATAAACCATGCACACACACACACACACACACACACACACACACATAACAAAGAAAAATTTTTAAATAAAAAAAAGAACATAAGCTTCTTGAAAGCAACGACTTTTTAATAATTTTATATCTCCAGCACCTACCATATAGTAAGCCTGTAATAAATATGAATTGATTGATAAGTTCGGGGATCCATAATTTCTTTGGCATAGTGCAATTGATATTACATCTAACCTTGAATTATTTAATGAACAGTTCTTCCATTTCAACAAATAAAGTTGTTTGGTTTTGAGGTTGCTGTTTTTTTTTTCTTTTTTCTTTTTTTTTTTTTTGCATTTTCATTTCTTTTGGTCTCTCTAAGGAACACAGAAAGGTTATTCAGGCATAATTGATTTTTTACAATGGAGTCTTTTTTTTTCTTTTTTCTAATTAAAAGAAGGGAAGCCTACTTTGGATACACAAAAGGTTAGTGAAAGCACTGATGGAAAGATTGAAGTTGAAAATGAATAGAGAATTTTAAAGAGAAAAGATAATCTGAATGAAAAAGAGGGTGGGGTATTAAAAGGGAGGTGTTTGGAAGGGATTCTTGACTTCATTTTGTATGTTGAATGCCCTTTGGCAATTTGGTGAAGTCTATGGGCTCCTTCTTAGAATAATGTTTATTGACTACATTCCCAAATAAAGGAAAAGCTAGGGTTTAGTTAAAGGTTAAGTTAAAGGTGAAAATAAAGATGTCGTTTTTGGTTTTTTTTTTTTTTTCCGAATTCAAATCAATGGAAACCCCCAGAAATTTATCAACTCATCTCTTAGAGGTGGAGGAGGGGAGGTCTGTGAAACAAAGCCTAAAAACTAATGATGCAAAATTACTAAGAAAGAGTTGACCTGACCACAAAACTAAGCATAATATTAAGTCCTTCACCATTTCTAAAAAAAAAAAATGTTAAAACACTACATTATTTATTTTTACAAATAGAACTGTCTCTATCCCTCCTTCCTACTTTAGACAATTGGTAGTGACTTAATATGTTTGTTTCATGCACCAACTCTTCCATTTAGCTTTGTCTTGAATTAACCAGTGGCACTTGGGGACAATTCCTATTTTTAAAGTCCCCATCCCCCACCACCACCACCACCACTTTGTGGGTAATGGTCACCAAGACTGGACAGGCTCCATTATTTTCAGTGTCTGCAGCATTTCCCTTGCAAGGCTCCTTTTGGGTACAGGTAGGAGGCATAATGCTGTTTGGGTTTGTTTCCAGATCTTTGTTGGCAAAAATCCCCAGAATTGCTAAATTCCAGAAACTGAATGGAGGAAGTCCTTCCACACAGACTTCTTCATGTCAGAACTTTCAGATCTGATGGGAGGAGGGAAATGTTTTTATCTTCGGCACATTTCTGGGCAGAACAAGCAAAGGAAGTACAAAAAGTGGAGCAAAATCAGAAATGGACAAAAACAAAATTAAAATTCCACATCTTTTTTTGAATTAGTATTTGGTAACCCAGAAACTTCAATGTCAGAAATTTAAGGTGCAAAGGAAAAAGTACCATCCCTGGAATGGGACCAAAAAAATCTTTCCTCCTGCAAAGATCATTACTGTGGGGCTTTTCAGCAAAAACTTAACTAAACTTCAGTTTCTGCATCAATGGCATGAATGGATTAGGCAAGATGGCCCTAGGGGCTGCTTCCATCTCTAAATCTTTCATAGCAAGAATTTTTTAAAAATAGTGATTCTGACCTGTTTTAATAGCATTCTAACTGGTCTCTCCTTCAAAGGACACATCTATACTAAACACTCAATGGACATTCTCCATCTTCAGGGTCACTGGAAATATGAACTTATTGCCCTTACTTTAAGAGAGAATTCTTGAATTTCCCCCTATTCTTTGGAAAATAGAATATGCTTTCTTCCGAGATCAAAGGTCCAAAACAGATAAACTCTTCAACTACAAATAAAGGATAAACTCTTCAACTACAAATAAGGGACATGCCTTCAGAGTTTACGAAGAACAAAGTTCAGTTTTTCTCACCCTTCCAAGACCAATAATTTGATCTTTCTTTCTATGCTTCAATATAGTATTCACATTTTGAGAAATTAATGATCCTATTATAAACAAATGATGCTTTAGTTCCTGATCTGAAATTATGTGTGTATATAAAACATATACATATACCCACATGTATATACACATTATATAATACACTATACATGTATTTACATACATACATATTTATATGTATATATGTATGCTTTATATTTGTATATAGTATTATGTATAGCATTTGTGATTTTTTTTTAATTAACTTACTTTATTTTTTTTTTTTAATTCTGAACTCAACAATCACCCAATAAAATAAGTAAACAAAGAACTGGGAAAAAAAAAAAGAGGACATGAAACTTCATGTTTCTATTATGTTTAGTTTGTTTTTCCTCTTAAGAATACAAGCCATTGGGCCAGCTAGGTGGCACAGTAGATAGAGCACCAGCCCTGAAGTCAGGAGGACCTGAGTTCAAATCTGGTCTCAGACACTTAACATTCCCTAGCTGTGTGACCCTGGGCAAGTCACTTAACCCCAATTGCCTCAGCAAAAGGCAAAAAAAAAAAGAATACAAGCCATTCACTTTCTATCACAAATAGATAATACTTTGAAAGCTGATGTGCTTCTCTCTCCTGCTCTCTTCATTAGTCCTTTTTTCTTTCTTTTCTCTATGATGCTTCCATCTCATCTCTCCCTTTCACCTTCTTTCTCACTGCGCCCCCAAACAATTAAAAGCCATTCCAACAGTAGCCTGAAATGTTTGTATTATTCTGCCTCCTTTACTTACATGTGAACTGAATTTTAGTGAGGCAGAATTGTGCAATCTTCAACCCCTCTCTCTCTCTCTCTTCCAAAGTCATCCAAGTCTAGTGGTAGGACAAAAATCAAGACTATTGGTGCTGGCAGAGGTTAAAGTGATTGACCCTGGCTCCTGCAATGTCTGACCCAGCCCTGAGTGCTCCAAACTCTCTGTTTCATGGCCTTTGGAACAAATTGTTCTCATCTGCCCATTCCACCTGGGAAACTCTTCATATTCTTGGGATAGACACTTACCTAACTCACCTTTAAGTTTGAAGGCTGCTGCTTCCCATAAACCTTGTTTTGCCCATCTGTCAAGATTTTGTTTTGTTTTGTTTTTTACTTTTTTGCTGAGGCAATTGGGATTAAGTGACTTGCCCAAAGTCACCCAGCTAGGATGTGTTAAGTGTCTGAGGCCTGAGGTCAGGTCTTCCTGACTTCAGGGCTGGTGCTCTATCCACCTGTCAAGATTTTACTAGGATGTATATGCTACAGTTTTTTGGAGCCACAGGTAAGAGTTGGGTAATAGGTAGAGAGAGACATCAAAGTCTGCCAAGTAACACTGAAAAGGGCATTCTGTAAGACCCCAGGAAAAAAAGATAAAAACAAGAAAATTCCTGTCCTCAAGAAGCTTCTGTTCTATCAGAAAAAAAAAATACAATATGCTCATAGACAAATAAATACAAATCCTGGGGAGGAGTACTTGTATTTAGGGAGGGTATCAGGCCAGGCTTCATAGGGCACCTGAATTGAGCCCTTTAGGGAGCTAGAGATCTCAAAAAAAAAAAAAAAAGAAGTGAAGGAGACTATATAGAAAAGATAGTATGCCAAGGGACAGAGAATAACTGGTGGGTCAGTATAGATGAAAAATAGAACATATGAGGGGGAGTAATATAAAATCAGCTTGGATAGAAAAGCTGGGGCCAGACTGTGAGGGGTTTTAAATATCAAATGTAGGAGGTTGTATTTTATCCTAGAAGCTATAGGAAACATGGAATTTTCTTGAACAAGGAAATTTGTGTTTTAGAGATAATCTCTTCTTGTTTTGTAGAGGACAGATTAAAGAAGGCTGAGAGAGGAAGCCAAGATACCAGTTAGGAGGCTTTTGCTGTTATCATCTAGATGTTTGGTCATTTTTCAGTCCTGACCCTCCATGACCCTCTTTAGGGTTTTCTTTGCACAGATTAGTGGCCATTTCTTTCTCCAGATCATTTTAAAGATGAGGAAACAGAGGTAAACAGAGTTAAATAGTTTGTCTAGGATCACACAGCTGGAAAGTGTCTGAGGCCAGATTTGAAGTCAAGATGAGTCTTGTTGACTCTAGGCCCAGTACACTATCCAGTGTACTACAGTGCTGCTCAATTATCATGCAGGTAAAGTGTTTAAGGCAGTTCTTTGGTGATAGAATGTGTCAAAAAAAAAAAAAAAAAAAGAGCAGGTGTGCAAGAGATGTGTAGTGATAGGAACTTCGGCAGGACCACAGCTGATAACAAGTGCATGGAGATGGGAAGAGATGAGTGAGTGACCAGGGATGACCCCAAATCTGTAGACTTAACTAACTGGAAGTACCGTATTTCCTCTACAGAAACAGGCAAGTTTGGGAAGGTGATGTGTTTGGGGGGACAATAGGAAGTCTGAGTCTGAGATCACCATGAGATATCCAGGTGTTGTGACCTGCACCGACACAATGGGCTAGTGGCAGCTGAAAATAAGGAGAGGGGGTTGCTGATCATTTAACAAAGCTGTTTATTAAGAGAAATCATGTATATATATCCTAAAACTATATGTTATTATAAAAAGCATTGTTCTGTGACCAACCCTGGAGAGTTAGATCTGAAGCATGTTAATTTCTAGAGACTCAATCTTATGTAAAGTTCACAATGACCCAGTAATTGTGCCAGGACCTTATATTTTCTCATAATTTCAAGTTTAAATGCACCCTCGTTAATCTTAGGAGGAGGGGAAAATCCCAGTTAATTGAGGTTTCTAGCTTCCTGGGAATTCTCTATATACAGGTAAAGATTTCCAGAAAAAAAAAAAAAAAGATTTCCAGCAGGCCATAGCTGATACCAGACTGGAATTCAAGAGAGATATGACCTTTGTGTATCTGAAAGTCATCTACATGGAGATAAGGGAAGCCAGGAGGTTACTGATGGTATAGGAAAAAGAGAAGAGGACCCAGGACTAAATGGAGAAATCTGTCTGAAAGAAATCTTCAGACAGGAAGGAAAAGCCAAATCACAAAATCCCAAAGGAGGGGAGTATATTCTGGAAGAGGGGAGTATTTAGGAGGTCAGCAATATCAAAAACCAGATTTTTCTTGATTGTGTAAGCCTTTGGGAAATGGGGGAAGGAAAGAAATATTGAGTTAAGGGAAGCCCTATTCAAAAGCCCCCCAGTACTCCAGAAGAGTTGTATGTTCCCTCTGGGATCCCATTCATACAGTAAAGGACATAATTGCAGGTCATCTCCCCTTTATAAAGTGGGAGGGGAGGTGGAGGGGGAAAATGAGCGCCAGGGTACTCCTTTTGTTTTTGCTTTTCTTTGCATTTCTTGCGCTTGGCACGGTACACCGCACAGAGAAAACTTCAACAAATGCTTGTTGACTGACTGGCAGCCCAGATCCCCCAAAGGTCCGAGGAAAATCCCTTTGGCAGCCCCCAAGTCCAGAGGCTGCAGCAGCACTGGACAGCACTTGTGGCCCTGACTCGGGCAGGTCCAGCTGCCTGAGATTTCCCACTGAAAGCCATCCCGGAAATTCTTTCTTCACACTTCTCACCCTGGGGCAATTGCGAAAGGAAGCCGGGCCCACCCTCCTCTCCATAAGAAGGAGGAGGGCAACTGGATTCGGGCATACGCTCCCGACCCTCCCCATCCTCCCTACCCTGTGCTGATCTAACCAGCTGTAAACAGCAGCAACGGAAGCTGCTGCCACAAAGTTACAAACTTGGAAGCCCGGTTCCATGCAGGTAAGGAAACACTGTGGTGAGCTCTGTTTGGGCTTGCCGTCTCTCGCTGGTCTCTTCCCCCTTATTCTCACTTCCATCTCAGTCCTGCCTCCCTAGACTTCTTTTCCTCTTCTCCTGGGTCTTCCAAGTTCTCTTTTCCATGCACTTCAAGGAAAGAGTGCAAATGTGCTGACTAGGGAGTCTGTGAGCCTCTCCTGGCAACGATGCGCCCTCCTACAATGGGTTCACAAGCGCCGCACGCTGGCTCCCTATTCCTTGAATCTAGATAGATTGGGCAGAGAACGGAGCTAACTGTTTTCAGGTGCGGCACATCCTCAGATAGGGGCAAGTAGCTCTTGAGTCCTACATGGTACCGGAGGAAAAACAGTATTTCAGAGGTGGAGAACTGGAGGGACAACCTTGCTGTGTAATCTTGGACAAATTATTTTGGATCTTACTCAATTCACTCATCTTTAAAATGGGGACGCAGGGGAAGGGATTTGGACTTGACAAAAGAGTTTACCTGATCTTATTCGAGAGGAAATTTAATAATGCCCCGTGAGGAAACTCTTGATTTCGGAGACTAGTTTTAGAACCCAGAGCATGACCTAATTGTAACCTCAACCAAGAACCGAACATTTTGACTAAGATCTGATGCAGACATAGGAGAATTATCTTTGATCTTAATTTAAATTGATTTGTTGCAATGCCTGATTGACTTTCCCCAGAGAAATAAGGTAGATTTTTAGTATGATAAGTAGTAAGTTTTATTTTTCTATTAATTCAGGGTCAGAAATGACATTGACTTTAGAAATAGACTTTTCCCTGCGTTGCATAATGGGAGCTTTCTGAGAAAAGTATATGATTATACATTTCATCATAATAGCTTCCACTTTATAAGAGATTTGTATATTAAATATAAATATATGAGGTATTTATATATGACTGGGAGGAATGGGGACCCATTCTCCCAAGTGTATCTTAGAGGTGTATCACATTTATCATTCACAGAATACTTCTAACTTTCAAAACCCTTCTTCAGCCTTGATATGTGAGCTTCCAAACCCCCCTAAATGGCAGTGATATAAATGTCACTCACATGAAAGGACATTTTTTTCCTGTTACAGTAGTTGTAATTTTACAAAATGGCACATTTATTTGAAGCTGTAACTTTTAAGATATGGCCTTTAACAAGCTCCCAAGTTTTCCTGAAAGCAATGATTTAGAAGTGTGGGAAGCCAGTCCCTCATAAGGAAGCGCACCTGTCCAGCAAGCATGTCCACCACAGGACACTAGACGAAGGGCTTCATACCTTTTAGACTGTGTAACAAATGGCAGGAACATAGAGGTAATGGAACATAACACCTTCCCTAGTTACCAACTTTTACAGTCAAAATCAGCAATTTGGAAGGTAATCACTCCAGGTATATGTGCTCAATGCCTGACTTCTAGATTTTGCTTAGAACTAAATTTAAATTCTTGAAATGAATTAGATAGAATATTCAGCTCAACAGTCATTGAAACCCTGTGATGTCCAAGACATGTAGGCCAGAGACAGTTTGATCTTGTGAATAGAGACAGCTAGCCATGAGGTCAAGAAAAGGTCCGGTTTCTTGTTCCACCTTTTACATATATATATCACTCTGCATCCTTGGCCTGGGCATTCAGGATCTTACCTGGTATACCAGGTAAATTTCTTAAGACTATTATGAACTTCAGAGCAGGTGCCAAATAGCTTCAAAAGGGAGTTTTCTCACTTACCAATGAAATGACTTGTTGGTCAGGGAGTTGGGGGGTGAGGAAGGAAAACACATTGGAGTTTGCTAAGAAGATGGAGTCTTTATTCAAGCAGACTGGGAATATGTATATATATATGGGATGGTTTCTATGTGGGAGAAGGTATCTAAGCTTGCTTTGGAAAAAATAGAGAGGTTAGTGAACTACAGTTCTAAAGCAGGAATTTATGAGGTCTTTATTTATGGGCTCATAATATTACAGGTCTAGAGCTGGAAGGTATTTCAGAAGCCAACTAGCTCAGTCCCCTCATTTTACAAATAATGACAAGGAGACTTTAAATTCCCAAGATCTTAAGCCTCAGAGTGAGCTGTGTAACTGTCAGGACAGCATTTGAAAATCCAGTTTCTCTAACTCTAGAACTTCTCTTTCTACTCTGGTCTCTATCTTGTACTGAAAATAACTAGAAGGCAATGTCATCTTTTTTGTAGTTTCACTGGGTTGAAAAGAGACCTTGGGGCCACTGATTCTATTCCTTGGTCTCCCAAAGGACTAACCATCCTGGATTGGTATCAACAAATCCTTTTTAAAAAATCTATTAAGTATATAAAACCATAAACTCTTATAAGAACAAGTGGTAATTTTTATGTTTTAGGCCCAGTGCTAGGCACAGGAAGACAAGTACAATGAGATTACATCAATTCTCAACAATTCCCAACAAGTCCTCAACAATTAGGGAGGAGAGATAAGAATATAGATTTATATAACACCTATTATGTTCCAGGTACTGTGCACTTTTTACAAATAATATTTGTACATATATGTTGGTGAATACAAGTCTGAGAGGAAGGTCACTAAAAGGCATTTCAGAAGTTGAGGTCTGAGTTACATTGTAGTATCTTCATCTCAATCTATACAATAATAACCTTTATCTTATTAAAGACTTTCTTGGGAACTATTCCACTTCTATGCCCTGGATTATACTGTTCAGAGTGAAATCACTTGCTAGACAATTACTGTTGTGTACTATTTTATCCTACCTCAGAGGTTGAGAATGTGTCTGTAGATAATAAAGCTGTGAATTCACAGACGTTTTAAATAGCTTGGATTTTATTCAGCATACATTTATTAAGTTTCTATAATGTACCAGGTATACAAAGTGCCATTCCTGCCCTAAGTAATCTACTTTTCTTTTTTGAGGGGAGGGGGAGATAGGGTGGAATCTACATAACAAGAACAAAGCAATGCAAAGTAATTTCAAAACTAGAGTCAAGAAAGGCTACCTGTAGGAGGTAGTACTTGAATTGTACTGTGCTTTGAAAGAAATTAGGATTCTGTAAGGTTTTTTTACATGTGATTTGTATCATTCTAAGTATAGTTTTGGGCTGGAAGAAAATGAATTTCAATTTAAAAAGCAAGGAATAATATTTTAGAATAACAAATGATGAGAAAATAGTACTATCATATGTGCATGTTTGATTTTATAGAAATCTATGTCTACATAGACAAATTATATGAAGTATATAAAGATATGTAAAAATGGTCTACATGTTCTCTGCTATCATACACACACCTGTGGTCAATGGAGAGTAGAGAGGGCTGTTATCAACATTGTTCTGGGAATTAATGCATCTGATAATGACCCATAAGTTACCTCAACACTGAATATTCAGTCAACTAAAAGTTGCAGATTAAAAAAAAATTCAACAGACATTTATTAAGCACTCAATTGTGTGCTAGCATCTCTGTAAAAACAAAGTAAACCACTTCTGACCTCCTTAAATCCTGTGTTTTTTCTCATGAAGTGCTGCTAAACCCATCTGTGTAAGGACATTTTTAACAGAGTTAAGGAAGGAACCTCAGTTAACCATCTAGTCCAGCCCAGACATGAATTCCTACTACAATGTAGCTGAGTTCTTCTGGGAGATCTGAAAACTTGGAAGGTGAAGGAATTCACCACTTGTGTATGTAGTCCATTCCTTCCACTGCTGGACAGCTCAGATTTTTAGGAAGCTTTGCTTGACATCAAGCCTAAATTGGCTTCCTTCCAACTCCCCCCCCACCCCCTTATTTCTGGTACTTCTGGAACCAAATACAACAAAACTAGTCCCTCTTCCTCATGACATGTTATGATGTCCTTTCCCGAGTCTTCTCCAGGCTACACATACAATTCTTTGAACTTATCCTCATACAAACACATGGTATTTACTAGGCCTCTTCTGTACATTCTCCAATCTAGTAATATCTTTCTTAAATTATGGCACTCAGAACTTAATATAGGACTGCAAAAGAAGTCTGAAAAGGGCCAAATATAGTGGGATTATTACCTCTCTCTTTCTAGAAACTTTGGCCCTCAATGCATCCTCCAAGATCCCATTTACTTGGGCTTTCAGGGACAATGAGCCTGCCATCATCTAAACCCCAAGATCCTTTGCTTTCTATGCAGTTGATTTCTTTATGCTCAAGTATAAGACATTTTGCATTTATTACAATTGCTAAGTGGGTATACCATTTGGTAGTGATTGTTTCTATAAAGAGGATATCAAAGGTCACTCAGACAGATGAAAACTGTTCACTGCCCTAGTCTGGTAGGGTCTGAAATAATTTTGCACAAACCTGAAAAACCTTTTAGAGAAATTTTTCTGTGAAAACCTTTTGAAAGATGATGAACAGTATAGCTGCAATAAATAGGAACTCCAGGTAATTCCTGCCTGACCTGCATGTATGGATTGACTAGGCCTGTGTGTTCCATAGAATTACACCATTCAGCAATTGTATTCTATAAGCCATGTGGAAAGAGGAACACTGTGGTTGCTTTGTATTATAAAATAGGTGTCTGCAGGCAACATTACCATGCAAACAAATGGAAAGAAACCGGTCTTATTTGTTAGCAAGCCTGTGATTTCAGCAAATGAAACACTTCCTCTAAGCAATGAAGTTGCTTGGGTTTTAAATCACTGACATAATTGTGAAAAGTTGTGAAGAGGCCTGAAGGTCAGAGCCTTGTTACTGCTATTTATTTCACTTACCCTGCTTTCCTATCCATACAGGAGTATATAGAATAACTGATTAAATTTAATGAAAAAGCCAAAAGGTCCTTGAGTTATCAGCAGTTACAATGGTCTCCTTGAGTTATTTCTTCTCTTGTCTGTGTAGTTTGAGAATGCTTCATTTCCCACCAGAGAAAGTTGGAGACATAGTGGATGAAGCCCTGGACCCAGAATCAGGAAGATCTGACTTAAATGTATTTTACTAGCTTTTATAACCCTGAGCAAGTCACTTAATCCCAGTTTGCTATAGTTTTCTCAACTGAAAAATGGGGATTATTATTGCTTGTGAGGATCAATGAGAATACAGCATTTTTTAAAATACATGGCACACAGGATGTACTATTACATGAAAAATGAAATTAATTTAAAATTAAAACACACTTAAATTTGCCAGTACTGGCAATTAGAAATTCAGAGTTGATTCTCCTCTTCCTGTTAAAATTGGGCGTCCCTCCATACAGTGAGTCCTTAACTTCACCCTTAGAGGGCTGCCCAACATAACTGCCCAACGTAACTTCAGATCCATAAACTGGATTAAACTGAAATTCTTTTTTTTTTTTTTTTTTTTTGCTTTTTGCTGAGGCAATTGAGGTTAAGTGACTTGCCCAGGGTCACACAGCTAGGGAATGTTAAGTGTCTGAGACCAGATTTGAACTCAGGTCCTCCTGACTTCAGGGCTGGTGCTCTATCCATTGTACCACCTAGCTGCCCCTAAACTGAAATTCTTAAAATGATGCCTAATGGAAGCACTGAAGTAAAATGGAGAAAGTCTTGGATTTGAAGTCCCAAGAGCTCAGTTTCGCATTTATTTTTGCCTCTTGCCATCCATGTGATCTTCAATAAATCTGATCTCCAGTTTCCTCATCCTCAGAATTAAGGGATTGAGCTAGGCAGTCTTTTCCAAAACCTATAATCCCTTATTTAATATCATTGACTAATAGTTTCTGGGGGAAAAACACTAAATGAGGCCATTAAAGATATTACCAACTTGCCAGTGAAGGTGCTATCCATAACCCCAACTAAAATCCCAACTTCAATAGGAAGACTTTTCCCACCCCTCTAAATTCCAGTGCCTTCCCTCTGTCAATTATTTCCTATCCTGTGTATAGTTGGCTTTGTCTATATTTGCATGTTGTCTACCCTCTGTAGAATGTCAGCTGTTTGAAGGTAGGGATTGCTTTTTGCCCTCTTGTGTCCACGTTCCTTGGTATAGTACCTAGTACATAGCAGGCACTTAATATACGTTTATTGATTTTTGGATAAAAGTAAATCTGGCCCCAAGCAGGCACTGCAGTATCATCTTACTCATTAATTGGGATACCCGCCATGAGGAAGGCATGCTCTTTTAATCTTTTTATGATGGACTAAGAGCAAATTCTGCATAGACTCACCTTACCTATTTAGTCAGCAGTGCCCCCTACACTCATAAAATGTTTGATTGTGATCAGGCATGGGGTGTGTGATTAATAGATTTTTTTTCTCCCTCAATAAAAGATAATTGAGATATAAAGATAGAATCCATGACCAGCCCCCTCATTAACATTATGCTCTAGCTGACTAAACTAACCAGCCTAGACTGTAAATAAATGAAATTATGATAAAAGTTTGGTCAGTGAATCACAAGACAGTCTTAATTTATCTCAGCAAATGTAGCTGAGATCTAAATAACTGTGGCAACATGCATTCACAAGCTCTGAAGGGAAACTAGGAATATTATATTTTAAAGGATACACCACAAATAAATCATGAATCAGCTAAAGTGTGAATAATATGACCTACAAGAAGCCTATATTACTGTGATCTTCACTTAAATCCTTAAAGGGAAGGGGGGCATACTATTAATGGAAAGTCTCCCATTGCATTTTTGTTGTTGACCAGGCATTTTTCAGTCAATTCCAACTCTTATGACCCCATTTTCAATTTTCTCCACAGAGATACTGGAATGGTTTGTAATTTCTTTCTCCAGCTCATTTTACAGATGAGGCAACTGAGATAAAATTAAGTATCTTGTCCAGGCACACAGCTAGTGAGTGTCTTGAGGCCAGATTTGAACTCAGGAAAATGAGCCCTCCTGACTCTACACCTGGCTCTGTATCTACTGAGCCACCTAGCTGCCTGATGAATACCATAAGTAATTCAATTACCAGTGAGTCACTTGGAAGTTTTCACCCCATGCCTTTCCAGCATTTGAAGGATATGTCTAACTTTATCTATAGGGCTTCAGTAAAGTGTCTTGTGTCCTTATGTTCTTTCTTTTTAAAGGAAGTTTAAAAATAAATAAATCAGGCTGTCACATGACATACACAATTTGCTTACCAGATAGCTGATATGACTAAGTAGTTGCTTAGCCTTGGGGTTCTCACAAATTCATTGAGTTGGTTATGGTTAAATAACCACATTTGGTTCTTGGTTAAATAGATCATCCATAGATGGGATTTCCTGTCTTATGGCCATTGGTATATTATATTTTGTTACAGACTTGTTCTAAATTATTTAATCTAAATGGAATGAGAAGCAGCATGAATTCATGGGTAACACAAGTCTGGAAAAGAATACAGTGTAGGACCTTGGGCAAGATTTTAATCTCTCCTTGCCCTAGCTTCCCCATCTCCCCGTGCACCTGTATAAAAGTACATGTGTTCCTAAGAAACTGCATAATCAGAATTGTTTTCTCCCATTGGCTTATATTATCATTTCAGAAATGTTTTAACCTCATTTCTGCTTGATCTTCAAAAGGAATAAATGATCTGTAAACAGTACCCAAATGCATTAAAGAAGCTTTTATTTGAGAAACTGCTGTTAAGTCTCTCACCCTCTAAAGTAAACTTCTTGAATATAGTCTAATTTAGCCTAATGTCAGGATTTTCTGTATATGTCATGGGTGACTTTCCTGGCTTCCTTTTTTTTTTTTAAGTCCCAACCAAAATCCTAACTTCAGGAAGACTTTCCCACCCCCTCTTAATTCCAGGGCCTTCTTTCTGTTAATTCCTATTTATCCTGTGTATAGTTGGCTTTATCTATATTTGCATGTTGTCTGCCCAGAATGTAAGCTGTTTGAAGATGGGGACTTTTTGCCACCTTTTGTGTCCATGTTCCTTGGCATAGTGCCCAGTACATAGCAAGCATTTAATACACATTTATTGATTTGGGTAAAAGTAAATCTGGCCCCAAAGATACTATCAACACACTAATTTAATTTTCTGCACTGGCGGTGTCTAAAGTCCCATCTCTTAACTCCCTTACATTCATTTGCCTATCAGAAAAAGTCTTGTGTTTTAAACTTCCCAAATTTTGCATTCCCTAGGAGAGCAAGAATACAGGAGTAAGTCCTTAATGAATTGCAAAGAACCATATGTTCAAGTTTAAAAAACAATTGAGTTTCTTTTTTCCCTGCTTTTTCCACTATCACTTAAATGGATTGTCATAAACTGCCTTGAATTTTAAAAGGACTAGGATGAATGCAAAACTTTCATCTGCTTTCTTTCCTTATATTAAAAGAAACGTTTAATTGATGGTATGTACACATTACAAGGGGCTGGGAGGTATCAAGGTCTAGATTCAAAGGGAATTTTTGTTGTTTACTTGTTTCAGTTGTAGCCAACTTTTCATGACCTCGTTTGGATGTTCTTGCCATTTCCTTCTTCAGCTCATTTTACAGATGAGGAAACTAAGGCAAACAAGGTTAAGTGACTGGCCCAGGATCATACACCTAGGGAGGGTCTGATGCCACACTTGGACTCGGGTCTTCCTGACTCCATGCCCGTGCCACCTAGCTTCCTCAGAAGGAATAATGAAACATAATATTGGAATGAAGTAAACAGTTCTGTCCCATTTTAGAATTTTAAGACTTGTCCTTGCTTCCCAGAAAGAGGCTAATTATGGGATTTATTTTGTTTTGGGGAGGAATCTGAGATAATCAAGTAATGCTAAGAGTAAATATTTCACAATTGGAGGCTAACTTCTGAAGCAGAGGAGATATTACCTTAAGAGATGGAGAGACAACCATAATGAGGTGGCTAAATGTATAAAATACTGGCTCTGGAGTCAGAAGGCCTGGATTTGAATTCTTTTTCCATTTACTGCTTATGCCAAGAACAAGTTTTTTGCTTCTCTTGGTCCCAAAGAATCTCAGTTGTAGCAACTTCATATCATCTAGTTAATCATGTGAAAAAGATTCCCTACTACAACACACCCAACCATCCAGCTTTTGCTTGAATTCATCCAGGAGAGGGAAACCATTACCTCCTGAAGAAGCATCTAGATCATGAATTCATTTCAACCTTATCTTGGTATATGGTGTTAGGTGTGGGTCAATGCCTAGTTTCTTCCATACTAGTTTCCAATAGATTACTATTGTCCTGTGAACCTAACCTATTCCACTGATCCACTACTCTATTTCTTAGCCAATACCAAATGGTTTTGATGACCACTGCTTTATAATATAGTTTTAGATTTGATACAGCTAGGCCACCCTCATTTGCATTTTTTTCATTAATTCCCTTGAAATTCTAACCTTTTGTTTTTCCAGATGAATTTTGTTATTCTAGGTCAGTTAAATAATTTCTTGGGAGTTTGATTGGTATGGCACTAAATAAATAAGATTAGGTAGTATTGCCATCTTTATTATATTCCCTCGACCTATCCAAGAGCACTTGATATTTAGAGTGTTTTGCTCAGATCCTGACTTTCCCTTGGCAGATATATTCCCCAAAATTTTTTATACTATTGAAAGTTATTTTAAATGGAATTTCTCTTTGTATCTCTTGCTGTTGCATTTTGTTGTATAAAAATGCTGATGATTTATGTGGATTTATTCTGTATCCTGCAACTTTGCTAAAGTTGTGGATTAATTCTAATAATTTTTTAGTGGATTCTCTAAGTAGACCATGTTATCTGTATTTCCTGCCATCTTATTTACCCTAGCTTATGCTTTTCTCTTTCCTATCCCCTTTGCTTCCTCCCTACTATTTTGCTTTTAATAACCACTTCCCTCTAACAATCCTTCCCCTTTAGAGCCCCACCCCCTTTTTTATACCTTTCCCCCTCTTCTTCCAGTGTTATCCTTTTTCTACCTCTAATTTCTTTTTCAATTTATCATATAATAATCAAAATCACAATCATATCATCATAATGTAATAATAAAATCATAAAATCAACCCTCATATGTATGTATAACATAAATATAGTTCTATAGTTTTTTTTTTTCTTGTTACCTTTTTGTTTATTGTTCTGTGTTTGTAGATCAAATTTTTTGTTCAGTTCTGGTCTTTTCAGTGGAAATAGGTGAAATTCTCACTGAATGACCATCTTCTTCCCTGGAAGATAATGCTCATTCTAGCTGGGTAACTTATTCTTGGCTGTAATCCAAGTTCCTTTGCCCTTCAGAATATCTGATTCCAGGCCCTTCAATCCTTCAAAGTAGAAGCTGCTAGGTCCTGTGTGATTGTGGCTCCTTGATATTTAAATTGTTTCTTTCTGGCTTCTATTTCTCTGGCTTCTTTTCCTTGGTATGATCTGGAATTTAGCCACTATATTTCTGGGGGATTTAATTTTTGGGTTTCTTTCAGGAAGTGATTGTTTCAATAAGTTTTTTTTTTGCCTTATGGGTCTAAAATATCAGGGCAGTTTTATTTATGACTTCCTGGAAGATAATGTCTAGGTTCTTTCATCATGGCTTTCAGGAAGCCCTATAATCCTTAGATTGTCTCTCCTAGGTCTATTTTCCAGATCAGTTGTTTTTCCTAGTTTTTCTCTATCTTTTCATTTTTTGGTTTGTTTGACTGATTCTTGAAGTCTTGATGAGTTATTCATTTTCAATTGTTAAATTCTAATTTTTAATGTCTTATTTTCTTCAGTTACTGTTGTGGCATGGAGTCCAGTTTATGTCTCTCTTTGGGGCTTTTTCTGGAGTTGCTTTACCTTAAAAGTAGTCTATGGTGAGAGCTCTTTGGTTTTTCATTTTTTTTTAAAGGTATGAAGTCTGTTCAAGGCAAAGGAGGGCGGTTCTGCTGATTGAATTATTTCAGGTGATGGGCAGTTCTGCTGATAGCCCTAGGGTGCTGTGTAATGGCAGCTAGGTCAGATGCTCATCAGGGGTTCAGTGGTTCACAATCTAGCCCCCACAGAAGGCAGACCCTCTAAACCACCTGCCCACAATCAGGACAGATTGGCCCAAGAGGCCCGCAAAAGACTCCCAGGTGTGTGAAAAGCACAACGCTCCTGTTCCGATTCCTGTTCCAGCTCCCTGCTCCAGCTCCCTGCCTCTCCCTGTGCTGCAGTCTGGGTCCAGCAGACCACCCACCTGCCCAATTAAAACAGACCTGTTTTGAAATTCTTCCAGAGTATCTTCTAGAAATATCTGTTGTCCTCCAGATATTGTGGATTTTTTTTTTTTTTTTACTTCAAAATGAGTCTAGAGGCTTCATATGTTGTTGGTTTGAGGGAAGGTTAGAGGAGGTTACAGAGACTCCTGGTCTGATCTCCGCCATCTTGGCTCCCCCGTAAGTCCCTGGGTCTGCAGTCTTAAGCTAACCTCAGCTGTGACTTTGGACAAGTCAATTAACACCATTTGCCTCAGTTTCCTCAATTGTAAAATGGGAATGATAATAGAATCTACTTCCCAGGGTGGCTGCAAGGATCAGTGCTATGTAATTGCTAGCTATTTCTTACAATCTTTTTACTTATGTTGAATGTCAACCCGGATACTTTTGTTCAAGTTTTCTAGTCAAGACTATTTTTCTTGCCACAGAAAACAGACAAAGAACAAGATAGCAGCAGCTACTACATCTCCAGCATTGATTATTGGTCTGTCTGCCACAAGCAGTAGTCTTGTCCTTTCTTCTCCTTTTTTACAAGTTAAATCTAGAGCTATTCTTTCTATAAAGTGAGGTACTACCAAACTAAATTATTTTTAAAATCCCTTGTAATGTTGAATCCTTATCTAGGGCATAAGAGTTCCTGCAAAGGAAGGGCTTTGTGGTGATGCTACTGACAGAAGGATTATGGAAGCAAGTTCCTTGAACATTCAGTAGAAACTGAAAGGGCAAATGAGAAAGTGTATACAGCCAGCCTCAGAGAGCTGGCAGGAAGTACCGTATCTAGTACTGAGATGAAAAATAGTATTGTAGGGATTCACTTAATCTAACCAGTTAGGAGAACTTTCATATAGAAGGAAGAGCCAGAAGGTACTACAATTACTTCAGGGACCTTTTGAATTGTAGAACTATTTAATCAAAGTTGAAAATGTTAACTAGCCAAAGGCATCTTCCCTCCAAAAAGAGTAAGAACACTTTCCTCAGGCAATCCTGGCCAGGAAAGAATGGACCTATAGTAGATGATAGCTAAGAAACCCAGGAGAATAACTAGAGCATCTGTGTCTCAGCAGGGTTGTGGCAACCACCCTTGCTTCCATGGAAACAAAAGCTGGGTGGAGCCAAGAAGCAACTGAGCTCTTGGACCATAACCTAGAACAATGCTACAGAGGCTTAAAAACTTTGTTACAAAAACTTGGCAAAGAAATTAGAGGAGAAAACCCCCAATGAAGAATTTATCATTCACTATATGGTTGCAAGAAAGCGGACACAACGAAACTACAAGTTTAATGAAATGAAAAACAGAAAGCTTGTATGCTGTAAATACGACAAATTATATAAAATATATGCCAAGGGAAGAGATTGAAATTCTAGCTTTGTTCCAAAACTGGAAAGCAGCAGGACCAACTAACATCCATAATTATTGGCTTCAGAACTGCACAGTGGCATAAGAATTGCTAGCAGTTTTATGAGCTTCCTCTCATTTTTGTCCATTTTTGTGATCACATATCTACTAAAAAATTAGTGATCCCTCCAAATATAGACCTAATTAATTACATGTTTATGTGCTTTATACAACCTCCATCTCTGTCACTGTCACACACACAAAACCTGATGGTTTTTGTAATGTGGCAAAAAAGGTTTACTAAAACTGTCCCAGGAGAGTAAAGAGCCACTTATTTTTTGAGGTTTTATTGAACAAGATTCCTGAAAGCAGATTATTGCAAAGCCTTTGATTCAATTCTGAACTCATGGCTCGTTCACATAAATAAAATGACATAAAACTGACAAAGCTGGAACACTGCTATTCACATGGAAAACTATTCTATGAAACATGCTACCAACACAATGTTGAGAACTAATAAAACTTGTGCATGTGAGAGAAACGGACAGACAGACACACATACATACACACACACACACACAATGCACATTCAGAGGATGGAGAGACAAGATTAAGCACATGGTTCTGCTTTACCAAGAGATCTCATGTTATCTGGGGCTTGAAAAATTTAATATTCTTAAGGTATGCCATGGGAGATGAAATTGAAGTACTAGGACAAAATAATACTAAGATCATGGTTTCTTCTAAGCAAGATACATCAAGGTTAAAGCTATCAAAGAGAAAGTTATGAGTAAGTATTAAGAACATCTTATTCTAAAATTAAAATTTAATGGGAAAAGCATGTTTAAAGCAATTAGCACCTATGTAATGAGTCTTAATATATACTTTTGGAATTGCAAAAACAGAATATAACATGTGGAAATCAGACTAACAAATCTGTACAATATTAATGAAACACAGGGCTCATAACCTTAAAGCTTCCATACCAAGATTAATTGCCAAGTAAGAAGGAAGAGGATGGATTAGACATTTGTAAGCACATAATTACAAAACAAATCTACAGAAACTTGTTACAAGCATGCTCTGACTCACTGAACTATAGTGAAGGTTAAAAATAGCTACTGAATTTGTCAAATCTAGCAAAACAAAGAGCTTTCCTATAGATGGAATCTATGAAATAGCAATATCTCAGAGTGGACATAGCAAAAGAATTCAACATCTTGTGGCAAACAGTGAGGGACTTATCATCCCCATCTTCATGTCTACTATGAGAATTTTTTTTGCTGAGGCAATTGGGGTTAAGTGACTTGCCTAGGGTCACACAGCTAGGGAGTGTTAAGTGTCTGAGACTAGATTTGAACCCAGGTACTCCTGACTTCAGGGCTGGTGCTCTATACTATGAGAATTTTTAAAATTCAGGGAATCTACAAAAAGCAATCTTGTATCCCAGTGCTTTTATTTAACTACAAAAAAGTCATTTTACCTAGCTGTGTAATCCAACACACTAGAAACTATATATTCCAAAGGCTTTGGCAATATTAGAACTTGGATTAGGCAAACTTCTTGGGCCAAACAAAACTTGGGTTAATGAGGCTGATGGGAAAATTTAATTTGTTTAATCCTTTCAGTCTTGCCTGACTCTTCATGTCATGTCCATTTGGAATTTTCTTGGCAAAGATACTGGAGTGCCATTTCCTTCTCCAGATACTAATACTACTGTGTTTTATTTAAATACAGGCCAGAAAATCCTCCTCATTGCTACTTATTTTGTAGTAAGTTTAGTTCGGATTTGTTAGAGAAGTCTCTAAAAATTGTACACAGCAACAAGGGTTAGGGACTAAGTTTGTGTATGAGGAATGAGGAAATGGAAGAGGTCTGCATTTTTGAACTTTGAGAATTGATCTCAAGATTCCTTTACACTTTTAAAAGTTACTGAAGGTTACTACCCAAGAGCTTTTTTGTTTATATGGGTTATACCTATTGATATTTACTATCCTGGAAAATTTTTTTTAAGCTTTTTATTTGTATAACATCAGAGAAAGGCAACACAATGCAAGCAAATGTCAATAGAGATCATGAAAATGTTACGTTGTGGTCCATATTTCATGTCCCTCTTTCTGGGTGTTTATGGTTTTCTTCAGTGAACAATTGGAACTGGTTTGAGACAATTCTTTGATCTCCTGGTTCTGCTCAGCATCAGTTCATGCAAGTCCCTCCAGGCCTCTCTGAAATCCGTCCTGCTGGTCTTTTTTTTTTTTTTAAAGCTTTTTATTTGTATGACATGTATATGGGTAGTTTCCCAACACTGATCTATCTACAAGAAAAAAAAATCAGAGAAAGGCAACACAACGCAAGCAAATGTCAATAGAGATCATATTTCATATCCCTCTCTCTGGGTGTATATGGTTTTCTTCATTGAACAATTGGAACTGGTTTGAGACAATTCTTTGTTGCAGAGAGCCATGTCCATCAGAATTGATCATCATGTAATACTGTTGTTGCTGTGTATGATGATCTCCTGGTTCTGCTCGTTTCACTCAGCAACAGTTCATGCAAGTCTCCCCCAGGCCTCTCTGAAATCATCTTGCTGGTCGTTTCTCACAAAACAATAATATTCCATAACATTCATATACCATACTTTATTCAGCCACTCTCCAATTGATGGGCATCCCTTCAGTTTCCAGTTTCTAGCCACTACAAAAAGGGCTGCCACAAACATTCTTGCACATGTGGGGCCCTTTCCCTCCTCTAAGATCTCTTTGGGATATAAGCCCAATAGAAACACTGCTGGGTCAAAGGGTATGCACGTTTGACAACTTTTTGAGCATAGCTCCAAATTGCTCTCCAGAATGGTTGGATCCGTTCACAGTTCCACCAAACTTAGAATTTCATTTACTGTTTTTGATTCAATCTTGGTTGGTTTCTGATAGAAAAGGGGAAAAGCTTGGTCCTAATACAATAAATGATGATTATTTCTCTTAATTTCTCACAGTTCTTGGTTCTGCTCATTTCACTTTACATTATTTCATGCAAGTCTTCATTTTTTTTCCTAAAATCTACCTGTTCATCATTTCTTACAACATAATACAAAAAAATTGTAGTATATGATTGATAGAATTTTTTTTGTCATTTCCCCAATTGATGACTATCCCCTTGATTTCTAGTTCTTTGCCAGTATAAAGTAAGCTATTACAAATATTAGAATATATAGGTTATTTTCCTTTTTCCATGAACACCTTGAGAAGCATATCTAATAGGGGTATTGCCGGGTCAAAGGCTACAGGTTTTTCTTTTTATACTCTGGGCAAAATTCTAGCTTGTTCTCCAAATTGACTTTCTCCCACAGTACAATTTTCCCATATCTCCTCCAACATTTGTCATTTTTCATCTCCATATGAGATCTCAAAGTTGTTTTAATTTGCATTCATCTAATCAATGATCTAGAGCATTTCTTGACTATATAGCTTTGATTTCTTCCAAAAACTGTTCATATCCTGACCACTTATCAATTAGGGAATGACAACTTAAAAGTCAATTCTGCCACTTAGCATTGTCTCATGGTAAAATGATAGTGGGATCTAATCATCTTTGGTCTCTTCCATGTATAATTTTAATGCTTTCACCCATTATAATATAAACTCAAGGGTACAGGACCATGGTTTTGCCTTTTTCAGTATCCCCAGCATCTAGTACAATACTTATAACATAATAACAATAAGCATTTCATATATATCATGTCACATTGTAAGTATATGTTTGTGCATACTGTGTACATGTTGGGAAAACTTTCCTGGTAGGAGTTAGTGAGTTTTATAGATTCGTAATTGCCAGAAAATTCACATTTTGCTATTTGTGCTTTTATATTGCAGTTATGGAGAAAATCTCTTTAAAACAGACTTCTTTTGCCATGAACATGAACTCTCCTGACAAGAAAGAGACCGTATGTGTGTTTGGAACAGGAGATTTTGGAAGATCACTAGGCAATAAGATGTTCCAATGTGGCTACTCTGTGGTCTTTGCAAGCCGAAATCCTGAGCTGACCAGTCTAAACCACAAAGGAATTGAAATCTTGAGCTATGCAGAAGCTGCCCAGAGGTCTGATATTATATTTATAGCAATCCACAGGGATCATTATAATTTTCTTACAGAGTTAGCTGAGAAACTCCAAGGAAAAATATTGGTAGACGTCAGCAACAACCTTAAAATTAATCAGTATCCTCAATCCAATGCTGAATATCTTGCTGAACTGGTACCAGGAGCCTTAGTTGTGAAAGCATTTAATACAATCTCAGCCTGGGCTCTCCAATCAGGCAACCTGGATGCAAGCAGGCAGGTAAGATTAAGTGATCAATCTGCTATCAAATGGCACATTTTATTTTTTTAAAATAACTACAATTTAGACTCATGTATATAGTATGTAGCTGGGCTCCCAGAAGGAAAATTTAAAAAAAAATAAATGGGCAAAATAAACCACAGAATTCATACATTAAAGCTTGTGTATTTTTCTAAGGAGAACTCCTTAACATCTCATGTCTTTCCCTTTTATACTTACATCAGACTCACTTATGAAGCTTGCTTACTGGCTTTCATTTCCCACAGCACATTAAAAGGAGTAAACGAACAAAAAAGATTGCTAGAGATAATGATGATGATGTAGCTAAGTTTTGCAAATTTCATGACAAATTATCTCATTTGATCCTTACAATAACCCTGTTACTATTATCCCCATTTTACACATGAGGAAACTGAGGCACACAATAGCTAAGTGACTTGTCCAGGATCACAGTTTGTAATTGCCTGAGGCTAGATTTGCTCTATTCAAGCAGACTGAGAGCCTGATATTGAGGAAAGAGACAGAAAGATTATAAATAATAGAGTCATAGATTTTGAGTAGAAAGGATTTGAGATTTTTCAGGTAAAGAAACTGAGGTCTAGAGAATTATTTGTCTAAGGTCATAGAGATAATAAGTAGTAATGGTATTTGAACATAGCTGGGTCTTCCAGCTCTTCTTTCAGACAAACCTTGCATATTTTTTTTATTTTATTTGCATACCATATGTATGGGTAGTTCTTTAACATTGATTTTTACAAAGCTTTCCTTTACAAATGTATAATGATTTCCTGGTTCTGCTAAGCAAGCCTCTCCAGGCTTCTGAAGAACAATAATATTCCATAACATTCATATAAATATCCAATTGATGGGCATCCCTTCAGTTTTCCAGTTTCTAGCCACTACAAAAAGGGCTGCCACAAACATTCTTGCACATGTGGGGCCCTTTCCTTTTAAGATCTCTTTGGGATATAGGCCCAATAGAAACACTGCTGGGTCAAAGAGTATGCACAGTTGGATAACTTTTTGAACATAGCTCCAAATTGCTCTCCAGAATGGTTGGATCCGTTCACATTTCCACCAACAATGTATTAGTGTCCCAGTATTCCCACATCCCCTCCAACATTCATCATTGTCTTTTCCTGTCACTTTAGCCAATCTGACAGGTGTGTAATAGTATCTCAACAATAGAGTCTTAATTTGCATTTCTCTGATCAATAGTGATTTGGAGCACCTTTTCATATGCCTAGAAATTATTTTCATCATCTGAAATGTCTGTTCATATCCCTTGACCATTTATCTATTGAATTCTTATAAATATGAGTGGGTCTTTGGCCTAGCTGTAAAAGCAAGATTGTAATAAATAGTATCTGCTTTCCAGTGTTTCTATGAGGATCCAAACACTATGGTAATTAGCACATAGTAGGTACATAATAAATATTTCCTTTCAAATCCAGGACCATCTCCACTGTAGCTCACTGCCTATAAATATAGCAATCAAGAGACAATTTCACAGAGGCAGATAGCATTGTCCACTCAAGGAGTCTAGAGGCATCACAATATAGACCATTTCAGGTGATTCCAACAAGCATTGTTGGAATCATATTAAATACGAATTGTGCCCCAGGCCAAATGCCATCTTAGTTTTTGTCTGGCCCAAGAGATAAAAACTTAGCTCTAATCTAGAAGCTAGAGCTTTTTTGTTTTGTAATTTTTTTCAAATTACATGTAAACAATTTTTGATGGAGATTTTTTTTTAGGGTAATCCCTCTTCTCAAGAAGACTTAACTCTGTAGTCAAAGGTTAAACAGTGTGCCATTTAAGATAACCTTTCATTTCAGAAAGGTTTCAGAAAGTAAAACATGGGTGCTTTAAAGAAATAAACCTCAAGCTAAACACTTGGCTTTCCAGAATGATTAATTGATAATTAAATGATTAAATTAATGATTAAATGGTAATTAATGACTAAGATAATGCATCTTTAAATAGGATAGTTTAGAAATCAAGAGATACAAAGGATAAGCAAAAAAAAAAAATATAAAAGCCCTCAGGAAACAAATCAAGAAAATAGATGAAGATGGTTTAACAAGGAGGTTCTTTGGATCATAGGAAAATACATCTATTATCATTCTGGTGCTAGAAAACCGATTATATACTTTTCCTTACCCCCTGACATGAAGGACAGTCTCATTTGTACAAACAATCCCACCTTAACGTGGGATCTCACCTTCTATACAAGGTAGTGATCAATTACCTTGGATTACTGTTTCAAAATATGCCAAAGGGATTCACATAAAATTATTTTTTATAGTAGCTTCTTGGGAAATAAGGACTTTAAATTTTAAAGGTATGACTTTTATAATATCCTAATATCTAGTCTTGGACAGCAAGCTTATAACATTCTGAATATCATTTCATTCAGGTATTTATATGTGGAGATGACAAGGAATCCAAGCAGAGAGTGATGAACATTGGCCGTACCCTTGGTCTTACTCCACTGGATTATGGATATCTCAAGGCAGCCAAAGAAATTGAAAACTATCCTCTGCAGCTCTTTCCAATGTGGAAGGTCCCTCTATACATCTCTGGGGCCTTAAGTATTTTCTATTTTATTTACTGTGTTGTAAGAGAAATCATCCACCCCTACGTTTATGAAAAAAAAGACTACACATATTTCTTGGCCATTTCTATTCCAAATCGTATCTTCCCAGGATTGGCTCTCACTCTGCTTGCCCTGGTTTACCTCCCTGGCATCATTGCAGCCATTCTGCAGTTGTATCGAGGCACCAAATATAGTCATTTCCCAAATTGGCTTCACCACTGGATGCTTTGCAGAAAACAACTTGGACTTTTGGCATTGGCTTTTGCCTTTCTCCATGTCCTGTACACACTTGTGATACCTATCCGCTATCATGTCAGATGGAAGTTGAACAGCAAAGTGATTAATGAGGTAATGTTATACTTCATTCACATAAATGTTTAAAAAACTTGGGTCATGTTTCATTCCTGGTAACTCTTCTTCTAAGCCTCTATATTCACAAGTAACCATACTTAGAAATCCTGGTGGCCTTAAGCTTGGGATTTTGAGGCAGAAAGCCTGAATTCAGCCCCAGGTTACTTACTCACCAAGTGAGTAAGCCTTGTTTTCTCTGCCTTACTGCCCACCTATTTCAAAAGAGCACTTAAGTGAATTTTAAGGGAAAGTAATCTGAAATCATTATTCTGGATGAGATTATCCCTCCTCCCCTCTCTTTCACTCTCTTCACTCATCTTTCCTTTCCCTGCCAAGAGCTAAGCTAGGGTCCTACTGGTGTTTGGGGAATGAACATTCCATTGAGTGATATTTGGGGTCAGGGAACACATTAAATCCTAGGATAATCTCTAATTCATAAATGCTTGGGGACTGATTGATTGGGAGCCAAGTTTAACTGAAACATAGATTGGTAACATTTGCAAGTTGTAGCAAAAAATAATTCAAAAATTAGATTCAGTGCCAGAGACATTGGGTTTAAATCCTAATTTTAATAGTTACTATCTAGGTGACCTCCAGCAAATCACTTAAGTAGTCTGGGTTTCTGTAACATGAGGGGGACAGACTAGTCCCTTACACCTATGAGATAAGGATGGAAAGACAGGATGATGCTAGACAGTGGGGAATCCTGAGTACCAGAAGTTAGTGATAATGGGATTTCTCTAAAGACCAAGAGAAAAGGAACCCAGCCAAAAGGGATAGTCAGTAATGTCAAGCTTCTGAGAACAAGACAGTGACTGAAAAAAGAAAATGCTAAAAGACATTCAGAATCAGAAATTCATTAGTGACTTGAAAGAGCAATTTCAGCAGAATGGTAGATACAGAAGTCTAGTTATTAGGGGTTGATGAAAAAGGAATTTTATTAAATGCATACTTTCTGCCAATGACTGAGAAATGTTGGGAATATTAATAAAAATAAAATGAAGAAATCCCCCCTCCAGTAATTCTAATTGGGAAGGGGTTGTAAAATTCATGGTAAATAATAGCTACACTTTATATAATATCTTATGGTCTGCAAAGAGCTTTCATTTTATCACAGGGAAGTGGTGCCAGGTGCTCTTATTATCCCAACTTTATAACTAAGAAAACTGAGGCAGACTGAGATAAGTGGAATCACAGAGCTGGTGGCCATATTAGAGGCTGAGGCCATATTAGAACTCAGATCTTTTGGACTCTTATTCCAGCACTCTGTCCACTGCACAGAGTAATGGCCACTGGAGTATTCTAGAAGAAATTAGTTCTAGTGACAAATAGAAAAACCTCTTCTGTGACCAGAGGGAAGGAAGAGTGAGTAGGAGATGATGGGGAGAATTTTAAAGGAAACAGATGGGCAGTAGTCAATGTGGGAAATGACAGAAGGAATTGGTACACTTAGATTATTGGAACAGCAACAGGGCTCAAGTCAGCCTAGATGGACTTTGCAGAAGGGAATCACAGCTTGATTCTGTGATTTTCTCTCTTCCAATAAAAACATTCAAACAAGCAAATCACATCAAAAGCAAAAACAACTACAATCTTGTTTTAAACTTCTGGTTTTTTCTTAGATAAGATCCAACAGGACCAATCCTTTTATCACAAGCAGTGCCTGGCTCAAGGAATCTTACTTATCCCTGGGCATACTGGGATTTTTTTTATTTGTCCTTTTGGGAATCACTTCCTTGCCATCAGTCAGCAACCTGGTCAATTGGAGAGAATTTCGATTTATCCAGGTAAGAACTTCCAAATACACCTTTCCATCCCTTTTTTAATTCCTTTGGAAGAAGTTATTAATAATTCTAAAGAAAGAACAGTTAAGTGCCATTTTTGTTTGTTGATAATAATATTGATAACAAATAGCCCTGTTACTCATTTAAATGTAAATGGTATTTCACATATATCTGTGTTTCTTCCTTACAGTCCAAACTTGGTTACCTGACACTGATCTTATGTACAGCACACACAATAGCGTTTGGTGGAGACAGATTCCTCAGCCCTTCGATTCTCAGATGGTATCTTCCTTCAGTGTATGTGATAAGCCTCATCACCCCCTGTACAGTGCTGGTTCTCAAGTTCATCCTAGTGATGCCATGTTTTGATCGGCCCCTTACACAGATCCGGCAAGGCTGGGAAAGAAACTCTGAAGTCTCTAAGAAGGTCCAGTTAGAAAATGGCAACACTTCGGTGTGATGGAGCTAACAACCAATTTGCTAAGTCATTTTCTCCTGGCACTGGACTATGAGTATGCTCTTCCCTAAGCCTTCCTCTTCCTTTCAAGGTAGGGGAGGACTTTCTGCTAGGTAGGCCCCAAGAAAACCACTGCACATTTGGTTTGGAAGAAGATCCACTCCTCTTTAAACTTTGATGTCAAGATATACAAAAAGTTTGCATGCGTGCTTTCTCTCTCTTGCTGTCTTTTGCTCTTACTCTCTCTAGTTGTAAATTCAATGTGACAGAGCCACCCTAATTACCTCAAAAGTTCCACAATTTCACTGGACAATAAAGGAGGATCCTTTATTGGGCTATTTAGTGACCTCTACTCTTTCCATCCTACCCATCTCAATATCTTGACAATCTTCATAAGTTTTTACAGGAAAAAATCTAAATAGCTATTGGATCTCTAGTCTTATCTGGGACACTCATTATCTATCACTAAATCCCTGATAACTTGATAAAACTTGGCAAAACTTGTGCTCAGCTAGATTAGCTTTTTAAAATCTAATTATTACTTGAATTAGGAAACACTGAAGGATTCCCTAGTGTATGTACTACATCATAGAGAGGAAAAAAAAAAATCTACTGAAATGGAGGGAGCTAGAAGAAGAAAATCTTCAACTTTCTCCTTTCCCTCTCAAAAACTAAGGTCTAGCCAGATAAACAATGTCTTTCACGCATCACATGTTTCATTATTTGCATGTGTCCAAATGACACTCATAATTATTTTATCTAGTTGCCATAATTCCAAGATTTTTTGTAAACAATGAAATATAAGAAGAATTAAACACTGGTGGACCTAACAACTGGGTATTGGTTGAGGGAACAGTAGGTGTTTAACCCTAGAAAAGAAAGAAAAAACAGGTGGGAGATGAGCCTTCAAGTTTTTGAAGAGCTAGCATGCAGAAAACGAATTATACAGATGTAAAAAAGTAGGAGCAATGGAGGGTGTAATGGTTAAAATTTTTTTTTAATAATCATTTTTAGGGAGGCAAAGGGAAACACTTTAAAGTACATTAATAATTTACATAATTTTCTTGTTTGAAATAAAACAATAAATGATTTGTATTGTATTGTATGATCTGTGATTTTTCCACTTTCTGAAATATACTAAAATTTGAACGACCAGTTTGTCACAGCCTGAGCCAACATATCTCTGGAACAATGGGTAGAAGGTGCAAAGGGACAAACTGATTTGTTGTCAAGGGAACTTCTTAATAAGGAAACTATCACTCAAAGGTCATCTTGTACAAACTGGATAACTGCTTAGAAGGCTTTGCTGTGTTATTATTTCTCATATTGCAGCAGATTTGAATGATTACTATAGAGTATGCCTTCCCTAAACCTTCTTCCAATTAGGACAGGGGAGGAATTTTAGAAGAAGGCTGTGCTGGATCCTCTGTACTACTATGTGCATAGCACATAATAGGAGATTTTAATAAATGTTAATTGCTTGTTTGACTATGGAGGGGATTTTTTTTTCAAGTTTGGTTTGGATTAGGTAACCATTAACTCCTGTGAAACCTGGATGACTAGGGATTATGGAGGGTTCCAAAGCAGTTAGATATGGTGGTGGGTCAGTAGGACCACACTGGAAAAAGAAACAGAAAAAAGATGAAAAACAAAAAGTATCAACATAAAAATACAGAGTAACAAAACCAAGTTTGAAAAGAGAATTGAACAGACCAATTTTTGTTTCCACCAATACACATAACATTCATATGCTTTAAATACATCTTTTGTATCTTATTTAATATGGTTTATAATAGCTAATAAAATTTTTTAAAGTACAGTAGACTTTGACTCTTTAGTTCCTTCATCTGTAAAACAAGAATGCTAATGTCCAGTCTATCTACCTCACAGAGCTTAAGTGAGGCTCAAACAAGAGGGTATGTGAGAAAGTTTCTTAAACATGCATTATGCAATTGTTCACAAAGTGGTGGTACAAACTCAGATAGAAATGGAAATCTTGTTGCTGGCTGCTTGACTTAGAAAACCACAAATTAACATTACCTGTGTTATATTCCTTTTTCTTAAACATTTCAAGAAGAATTGCACTTGGCAAAGTAGGTAATTGACTACTTCCTGATCTTTCCTACAAATTCTATCAAAATAAAACCATCTGGGTTAGCAAATACCTCCTTCAAAATACAAATACTTCTGAGTGGGTGAAATCTCAAACAGTAATCTCAGTATTAACTTTTAAAGCTGACTGATTTCTTAATATCTTAATTCCAAGGAATTAATGAATTTTGAGAGAAAGGAAAGTTTGAGAATTGTGTGGTGGAAGGCAGCTTGGGAGTGTCATTAGGGATTCAGCTCCAGGTCTTTCTTGGGAGTCAAGATGCTAGAGTATGGGACCCTGAGGAAAGTGAGTACAGAGGCCATCTTGACCTGTGGTACACAATAAGTTTTCTGCCACATTGTATAAAGCAATGGTTGTTGAGCAAGGAGCATTGGGAATACGGCATGGGAATGCGTTGAGCCTGAGGGTCACAGCTAGTTGCTCATGAGCAGGGGTGCTTTGACAGGGTCTCTGAGTGGGTTGCTGCCATTGGCATGGCAGATACCATGCATACGCAATGCCCACAAGCTGCTTCTCTGAATGCTGATTGGAGACTGCCTACTTTTCATGCACTGATGACACTTGAAAAACTGTATCAACAAGGCTGTATGGCATAATAAACTAAAGCTCTTCACACCCTATGAGTCTCCTGCCTCATTCATCTCACCCTTAAGATCAAAGGGCTCATACAAAATGAGCTGCAACAAGAGTCTAATGTACTCTAAATAGGTCCTCTATTATGGTAGCTGCCTGAATATATTCTATAACATTTGGGCATTAACCAATAATGCAAGTTCTGTCAACATGGAGGAAAAATTTAGTCGAGGACTAAAAGTGTCTGATGTCTTGCCATTAGGTAAGAAGGTAAATATCCTTTTTTTCCTTTGCTTTCCTCTACCCTGATTGCCACTGAAGGCACTTCTGTGCTTCCCTGTTGCCTCCCCAACATACACTGCAGTTACCACCCAGTTGGTTTAATAACTTACCACTTCAAAATAGTGGGAAAACTTGCCCACAATACAAAACCAAATCTTAAGTGCTAGAAGGGTTATAGAAATCTCTGAGACTGGGGAGGGGGCCTTCATCTCACCTTCCTACTCTACAAAATTCCTTGAGAGCAGGGAGTCCTTTACTTTTGTCTTTATAACTCAGAGCTTTCTGGCTTGATATATAGTAGGCCAATGCTATTATAGTAATGTAACAGTATTTCTTAATATTGTAGTAGCATTCATTAAGATAAAGTATCTAGAAAGCAAATAAGGATTTGGTAATTGGGAGCCTCCTGCACATCCTGCACAACTGTTATTAGTAATTTGATCCTACCTACTCTCCTAAGTACATTCATGAAACCAAGTACAAAAGAAGAACTCTCTATTATTGGGGTTCTTAACCTGGGATTCACAGATAACTCTCAAGTGGCCCATAGATAAGTTCAGAAGGTCCAAAACTTGCATGGGAAAAATATTTTGATGATTATATAGAATTGGTTTCTTATTCAATCTTATAAATTTTATGCATTTAATACTTTTCTTCTACAAGAGGATTTATAGAAAGGGTCCATAACACAAAAAAAAAATGTCCTTACTTTTTACAGGGGTAAGCTGGCAGAGACTAGGGAAGGTATCCCATGGAAAGGACACTGGATTGGGAGTCAGAATTGAAGAAGGCTTCTCTTACTCCCTATCTATGAGAGTTAGAAGCAGCTCAGGCTACTTTTCTAGATCTTAGTTTAAAAACTCACTAGATGTCCTGTAAGTTTTCTTCCATGACTTACCAGACACCATACAGACTACTGAGTAACACAATGGTCTTTGCCCTCCAATATTACTTCTGCTATTTCTCAATTTTCTCAGGTTCTTATTTTGTGGAAACAGCTTTCAAATCCCTATCATACTGCTGGGGTAAGGGCTCTCTAAATGAAATTTCTGGAATCCACTGAAGTTGAATTTATCTAAACCCTTGAACCTAGTTTTAGTTTTAGCCATACCACTTCTTGTATGTAGTAGATTTTAGAGCACAGATTAGGCGGAGGGGCTTCTATGCATTACAGACAAAAAAACAAAATCATTTATTAAGCATCTCAGAGACTCTAGATTCATATCTCAGTTCTCCCACTTTCTATGCCACCAAAGGCAAGTTAATACAACACGATGGACATCTTTCTCATCTTTAGAATAAAGAGTTGAACTGGATGAGCTTGAAGGTCAGACTCCGGGATCTAATTACTTGATTGATATTTTATTTATTTGTATTTATATTTATATTACTTGATTTATTGTTTTTTGAATGTGAGTTGTTATTTAAGGTGAATCAGGTGGCACAGTACAGGGTTTGTAATCTAGAAGACCCTTTTATCTTTATAAGTTCAGATCCAGCCTTAGACATCTACTGAATCTGTGACCCTGGGCAAGTCACTTAACCCTGTTTGCCTCAAAAAAAAAAAAAAAAAAAGGAAGGTAGAAAAGAAAGAAGAAAGGAAGAAAAAAGAAAGGAAAGAAGGGATGAAGAAACAAAGGGAAGGAAGGAAAAAGGGAAGGAGAAAAGGGGAAAGGAAAGAAGAAAAAAGGAAGACAGAAGGAAAAAGGAAGGATAGATAGAAGAATGGATAAAAAGGGAGGGAGAAAAGCAAAGAAGAGAAAAAAAGGATGGAAAGTAGGAAGGATGAATGGATAAAAAAGGAAGGAAGAAAAAAGAGAGAAGGAAGGAGGAAGGAAGGGAGGGAGGAGGGAGGGAAAAAGAGAGAAAAAAGGAACAGAAGATAGGAAGGAGGGAGGGAAAGGAGGAAGGGAGAGAGGAATGGAGAGATAGAGGGAGAGAGAAAGGAAAGAAAATCAGTTCTGATCATTCCAGTGGCAACAGAAAGGGAAGAGCAAAAGCAGAAAAACCTTTGAGCAGGCTACAGAGGCAGCAGAACTAAATGCTCCAGAGGAAAGCTTAAAGACTGATGATCGGAATCAAAAGATAAGACCAAGATAAAGGGACTGGGACAGGGATCATTTCATTTATTAATTTCTGCTGCAAAGGAGCATAGAAGGCTGTTATCTGTAAGTACTTATGAAAAATAAGTTTTGCAGAGTAATCATTTTTACAATACTATGATTTTTTTTTCTTTTTAAAAAATGAATAGTCTTTTTCCAAAATATTCTCCCATTCAACTCTCCCTTTAAAAGAAAAACAACTTAAGTAAAACCAAGGGACGGAACAGCACCATGCTCAACACTGGGCTGAAGCCTGGTCATGCTCTTTACCTGCCCCTTCCTTCCAGCTCCTTCATACATTGTCTTCCCCCTTTAGAGTACAAGTTCCTTGAGGACAGGTACTATCTCACTTGTTTTTTTTTGAATTTGTATCCATAGTACTTGGCAAAGCATCTGACACAACAAATATTCTATTTACTTATTTAAAATAACTAAGCACTTAATAAAAGATCCATCTAGCTAGTTTTCTGTCTGCCTGGCATACATTTATGTTAGGATAGTACCTTAGAAGTCATCTAGACCAGAAACCTCACTGGAAGAAGAGCCAAGGTAGGTTAAGTGATTTGCCCATCATCATCCGGGTAGCACACATTAAAAGAAAAATTTGAACCCAGGTCCTTTGTCAAAGGAGTCAGAAGTCTTCAGCCTTTGTGTTTTCTAGACAGAATTATTTATAATTTGGGGTTGTTTTCATACAAAAGTATATTTATCCTTCCTTAATCTTTTGACATTTTCTAATTTTGACATTATATATTTGGTTTTCTAGAAGTACTTTAAATCAAAACTACATCTTTTATCGGATTTAGCTTTGGAAGGGTCCTTAGAGATCATTTTATAAATGTGGAAACTGAAGTCCAGAGAGGTAAAAAACTCACTTCCAAGTCATATAGGGAGTGAGGATTCATGCAGAGCCTCTCTGACCCTAAATCCAAGACTTCCCACTATACCAAGTAGCCACTCCTACAAATCATCCTTTTCACAGCATCATAAAACCCGTCTTAGAAGGAATCTTAATAAACACCTCGCCCAATTGCCTGTGCAAAACCGTTTTTTTTAAAACAACAAACTGACAGATCATCATCTACTTATTTTATTTATTTATTTATTTATTTATAGGAACAGTGAGTTCATTAGCTCACAAGGTAGCTCATGTCATTTGATGACAATTCTAATTGTTAAAAAGTTCTTCCTTGATAAACCCAAAGACCCCAGCTTTTGGGATAAGTACTCACTATTTGGCAAAAATTGCTAGGAAAATTGGAAACTAGTGTGGAAAAAATTAGGGCTTGACCCATACCTAACACCACATACCAAGATAAGATCCAAATGGGTTCATGATCTAGATATAAAGAGTGATATTGTAAGCAAATTAGAGGAACTTAGTATAGTTTACCTCTCAGAACTGTGGAGATGGAATAAATTTATGTCCAAAGAAGATATGGAACTCTTAATTGAACACCAGATAGATAATTTTGTTTATATTAAGTTAAAAAGTTTCTGTACAAACAAAACTAATGCAGACAAGATTAGGAGGGAAGCATCAAACTGGGAAATCATCTTTACATTTAATGGTTCTGATAAAGGCCTCATTTCTAAAATATATAGAAAATTGTTTCATATTTATAGGAATTCAAGCCACTCTTCAATAGATAAATGGTCAAGGGATATGAACAGACAATTTTCAGATGATGAAATTAAAATCATTTTAGTCATATGAAAAGTTGCTCCAAATCACTATTGATCAGAGAAATGCAAATTAAGACAAATCTGAGGTACCACTACACACCTGTCAGATTGGCTAAAATGACAGGAAAAGATAACGATGAATGTTGGAGGGGATGTGGGAAAGATGGGACACTAATACATTGTTGGTAAAACTGTGAATGGATCCAACCATTCTGGAGAGCAATTTGGAGCTATGCTCAAAAAGTTATCAAACTGTGCATACCCTTTGACCCAGCAGTGTTTCTATTGGGCTTATATCCCAAAGAGATCTTAGAGGAAGGAAAGGGACCCACATGTGCAAGAATGTTTGTGGCAGCCCTTTTTGTAGTGGCTAGAAACTGGAAACTGAGTGGATGCCCATCAATTGGAGAATGGCTGAATAAATTATGGTATATGAATGTTATGGAATATTATTGCTCTGTAAGAAACGACCAGCAAGATGATTTCAGAGAGGCCTGGGGAGACTTGCATGAACTGATGCTGAGAGAAACAAGCGGAGCCAGGAGATCATTGTACACAGTAACAACAATATTATATGATGATCAACTTTGATGGACATGGCTCTCTGCAACAAAGAATTGTCTCAAACCAGTTCCAATTGTTCAGTGAAGAAAGCCATATACAGAGAGAGGGATGTGAAATGTGGACCACAACAGAACATTTTCATGCTCTTTATTGATGTTTGCTTGTATTGTGTTTCCTTTCTCTGATTTTTTTTTCTTGTAGATAGTATTTTTCTTGCACAACAACTTGTCAAGTATTTTATCCTTATTAACATGTAATGGACTTCCTGCCATCTAGGGGAGGGGAGGGGACTGGGGGTAAAATCTGTAATGGAAAGCTTTGTAAAGATCAATGCTGAGGAACTACCCATACATATGTTATGCAAATAAAAAGCTTTAATAAAAAAAAGTTCTTCCTTAAATAAGTAAATGAATGAGTAAATAAAAATAAAAAGTTCTTCCTTATATCAATTGGTAATCCACCACCTTATAAATTCCAGACACTGGTCCTACTTCTTCCCTTTAATGTTACACTTAACTCTTCTATACATTTGCCCCCAAAATAGTGGAAAAGAGCTTTAACATTCCCTTTCCCTTTTTGTCTCTACCAATTAATCAATCAATAAGCATTTATTAAACTCTTATTATGCATTAGGCATTATACTAGGGACAAGGACCTTAACTTTTTAAGTCACTTTTAAAATTTTTGATAGCATTTTGTCCTTTCCATTACATGTAAAGACAGTTTTAAACATTCGTCTTTTCTTGAGTTCCAAATTTTCTCCCTTTTTTCAATTCTCTTCATTTCCTAAGACAGTAAACAATATAATAGAAGTTATGTAGTGCAATCTTATAAAAAATTTTCTATATTAGTCATCTTTAGAAGAAACAGACCAAAAGGGGAAAAAATCTGCATTCAGTTCTTTTTCTGAATATGGACAACATCTTCTAATCATGAGTCCTTTGGAACTGTCTTAGATCATTGTCTTATGAGAATAGTTTAGCTGATCACACAATGTTACTGTTACTAGGTGCAATGTTCTCTGGTTCTGCTCCCTTCACTTTGCATTAGTTCATGTAAATTAAAGTCATTTTTTGATTCTAAATATTCAAATTTCTCCAACTATTTTTCCCATTTTCCTAACCTGCAAAATAAGAGGGTTGGACTAAGGTGCTTCCAGCTCTGAATCGATGACCCTAAGATTCCATGAAGATTTCTATATTCTTCACCCTCCTAGGTAGTCTCCCTCTGGACACATTCCAATTCCCCTCATTTTACAGATAAGGAACTGAGGCAGATAGGATTAAATGACTTATCCAAGATTACCTACCTAGTGACTGTCTTGAGGGTGGAATTGAACTCAGGAAGATGAGCATTCTTAATTCCAGGCCAGGTACTATGCTTCTATACTAATTAGATTGATTATACTGGGGCAGGACTTTATCTTTATTCTTATTAAACTGACTTCTCTAATTCAGTATATCATTTCAGTCTGTGGAGATATTTTTTTTTTTATCTTGATTCCCCATTTTGCAAAGGAAGGGAAATGGGTTCAAAGGAAAATGATTCGCCTAGAGCCATTGTCAAATGGTGTCAAACACAAAATTCCAACCCAGCTCTCTTGATTCCAAGCCTCTCACATGCCCTTTGTCAGTGCAGATCTTTTTAGTGGATCAAGAAAGGACTCATGACTTTATCGGCAAAGGAGACTTCCTCTACTGATGTAGAATAATACATTCCCCAAATATAAGAGTCTCAGTTCCCAAAATCATGCAAGTAGTACTGAGGGAGAACCAGAACCTGGCTGGTTCCCAGGTCAGCTCTCTCGTCACTGAAACCTACACTGCATCCTGACTGAGTCTTCAGTAGAGGAAGTTCTTCTTGCAAGATCTACCAAAGACCATTGCCAATTCTGAATTCAACAATACTTCAGGATGTATTTGTTCCTATCTCAAAAGATGTCTCCGAGACTTGCTGTAGAAGAAAGATCCATGTCCCTTCTGGCCAATTTGTGATGGGCCTCTTGAAACGCAGAAGGGCTGGTTCTCCAATGGAACACATCAGAGTAAACATCAAGTTTACTCACTGATCCCATCTTCTCAAAGACTGTCTGACTCAGTAGCATCTCACAAGGCAGCCTGGGAAGACCTAGGATCCTAACCACACCATAATGAGGAAAGAATGAGGAAGAATGAGGCCAAATTTTAAGGTCTTCCTGACTCCAGGTCTGATGCTCTATTCAGGGTACCACCTTCTTAATTAATAACTCTTGCTAAGTTATTTTTGTTGGTTTTTAACCAAGAGCCAATCTATTCTTATGATAGCTATAGAAACCGTGTTAAATCTTTTTACTATTGGAACCTACCATTTATTTCTCTTTCTGGAGGAATTTCAACCTTGATTAAAAACCTGATAGCTTTCTGGGCCTGTGCCAGCCTTCCTCCCCAACATGTCTTTCTCTCATTCATCCTCATCATTGCGCATCAATTAGGGAATGGTTGAACAAGCTGTGGTATAAGGTTATAATGGAATATTATTGTGTTGTAAGAAATGATAAGCAGACATATTTCAGATATATAAATTAATGCATAGTGAAGTGAACAGAACCAGGAGAACACTATACACAGTAACATAATAGCAATATTGTACAAAGAATAACTGTGAATGACTTGGCTAACCTCAACAATAGTGATCCAAGACAATCCCAAAGGATTCATGATGAAAAATCTTACCTGCTTTCAGAGAAAGAACTAATGTCATTTGAATAGAGACCCAAGCATACTACTTTTCACTTTCTTTTTATTTTTGGCTCACTTTTTCTTTCACAAAATGACTAATATAGAAATGTTTTATATGATGGTACATACATAATGTATATCTCAGGGAGGGAAAAAGGAGAAAGGAAGAGAGAGATTCTGGAAATAACTTTTTTTTTTAATGCTAAAAATTAATTTTATATGTAATGGGGGAAAATAAAGTGTTGTTTAAAAGAAAAAGACTTCACAGGAAATGTGATATTGTTCTGGCCCAAACCTTTTTGTGTTTTGTTTTTTCTTTACCCATTCTCATGCATTAATTTCACCAACTCATATAAATTCAATTATTATCTTCATGATAATGACTTCCAGACTGATGTAACTAACCCTCATCCTTTCCTGAATTCCAGTCTACCAAAAACCACCTACTAAAAATTTCCATCTGACTTGGCTCTTCTCAGCAATGTGGTGATTCAAGAGAATTCCAACAGAATTGGGATGGAAAATGCCATCTGCATCCAGAAAGAACTATTTTCACCTTTGGTTTGTTTATTTTCTTTTTTTCCCTCTTTTTTTTTACCCTGTTGGTTTTATTTTTTGTACTATATATATATATGTATATATAGAAATATGCTTAAAAGAATTCCACATATTTAACCTATGTTAGATTGCTTGCTATTTTGGGGAGGAGGAAGGGAGGGAGGGAAAAAATGTGTAACAAAGTCTTATAGAAAAATATTGAAGACTACCTTTATGTGTATTTTGAAAAATAAAATTCTATAGAGGGAAAAAAATCCATCTAGATGCCTAGTAGGCAACTTCTAACAGTTATTTCTACCAAGAAGACCACTATCCCTCTAGTCACTTACAGTTGCAATTTTGGTGTCATCCTCAACTTCTTGCTCTCCCTCACTCTATCCAATTGCCCACCAAATCTTGTCCTTTCTTCTTTTACAATATCTCTTGATTATCCCCTTTCTCTCTACCCTCTACTCATTAGTTCAGGGCCCCATCATCTCTCACCCTGTCTCCAGTAGTGGGTTCCTAAATAGTCTTTTCCTCAAATCTCTTTCTATTTTAATCCATCCTCCAAAGAGCCAAATTGAGAAAGTCTTGAGCTAACTATCACGCTTTTGTGTTCAAGTATTTCAAATGTCTTTTTCTTCTTCTTTTTTTAATTAAAGCTTTTTATTTTCAAATGCTTTCTTATTAGCTATAAGATCAAATATCCACTCCTCTGTTTGGTATTTAAAGCTTTTCATAAGCTAGCCCCATCCCATCATTTGACTTTCCCCTCTTTATGAAGTACTCTACAATCTTGTCCAAGTGGCCTACTAATGATATTTGATTTCCTTTCTCCATGCCTTTGCACTAACTGTCCTCCTGTACATGCATGGAGTGAATCTTTTCCTTACTTCTGTCCCTTAGAATGTCTAGATCTTTTTAAAATTCAGTTGAAATATTATCTGTAAAATGAGACCTTTTCCAGTCCCTTCCAAAGCTGCCTTGTATAGTATCTGCTTGAGATGTATTTTATATACACCTATATATATATGTCATCTTTTCTGTTGTAAGCTCCTTGAGGGCAGAAATTATTTTAATCTGAATGCCTAGACTGCTTGGAACACAGTAGGTTCTTAATACATACTTGCTGATTTATTAATTGATTAATTGGATATGATTATAATCACTAATTATTCCCATCATGTTAATTTCTTCCTTTCTAAAATACTTCCTAATGATTTTTGGAACAGTTCCATCTCTATAGAATAAATACAATGCAGTCTCTCCCCCCCCCCCCCCCAGCATTAAGCATTTTGGATATTTACATCTGTCTGCAGCTCTCTCTCATTCTACTTCCCCTGAATTTTTTTCATAGAAGGTAGGCAAATGTTATTATCTTCGCCTCCAGTCACCTGGAAAATGGAACAAAATACAAGACTTGGGAAGATGAGCAGCATTCAGAGGCATAGATGGAAAAAAAATGGATCAGCTGATTGGAATAGTGCCTTGTTGGAGTGCTATTTGGGCACATCGTATTACAGTGACAAGTTTTAACCATCAGGATTTTTTTGAGGCAACTGCTTCTGTTCTTTTTGGCATAATGCATGTGTTCTATCAATCAAGGAACTTTCGAATAAAACTACTGTGTTTTTAAAATCTGCATAGGGTGAATGGAATGCCCTTATTGCTCTTCATCTGTGAAGAAGCCTGTATGAATGATGAAGATCTGACAATTGAAATATGGTCCACTATGCCCAGGTTTTCTTTCATGGTGGTGTCTCATAGTACCCTGGGCAAGTTTGCTGAAATCAGTCCACAAACCCTAATTAGGCACCTACTACTATGTACTAGATACAGTGCTAAGCCTGGGAAATATAAAACAAGATAAAGAAGAGGCGAAGGAGTCTCCACTCTCGGGGAGTTGCTTATATTCCATCAGGGAGAAGACATATTCATGTATGGGTAGATGCAATACATGTTGGGTTTCCTTAAGTGCAAACAATGAATCCTATGAAGTGGGTCACATTATTTGAATTTGTATTACAGATTTCTATTGTACATATTACATTTTACTTATAATTATAACTTCAAATTGCATGAATTTGGATAATTCCACTATTCTACAGACTCCACTATTCACCCTAATCAGATTTGGCCATCTACAAAATAGACACAAGGGAACCTGAGGGATGACACTGTGATAAGCAGGAAAGAACTTGTGGAAAGCTCATTTTTTGGAGGCAATCCGGATCAAATGACTTGCTGAGGTCACACAGCTAATTAAGTGTCTGAGGCCACATTTGAACTCAGGTTCTCTTGACTCCAAGCTGCTGCCCTACCCACTATGCCACTTAACAAGACTAGGGATTCTGAAAAATGAAAGTAAGGGAAAAAATATATTGCAAAAATGAGGAGCAGCCAGGGCAAGAGTCTAGAAACAGAGCCCTATACAGAAGGAATACTTTTTTTTTTTTTTTTTTTTTTAAGGAATTTAACTGGGTATTGTTACACAGCCAGTGGTATGCTGTGTAACAATATACTCTCCATAAAAGTATGCTAAGCTTAATCTGAGTTATTATCATTTTCTCCATCATCTTGTTATTAATATTTCTCCATTATTAGATGGCCAATGAAAAAAAATTGAGCCCTGATTTGGGCCACCTGCTGATTTCTGAGATATGAATGCTCACGATGAACATTTAACAACCAGCTCTAGTAAGCCAGCTCACTTTAGGGGAGGGGGAGTATATAATAAAGCTGGAAAGAGGACTAGATTGCAAAAGCTTTAAATGCCAATTTGATTTCTACTTCAAAAACAGATTGATCTGGAGGGTACTCTGATTTGATAATTCACAAGTGAATGTATCCAAGCTGTCGACTTGGAAAGATATCATGAGTATGATTGCATCATAAAAGGAATTTTTTCACCTGGGACAAAAGCAGAAATATGAGTACAGATTCTTTCACTTGATTGGGGGGAGGGAACATCTGTTCAGTCCTTTTAGCAGAGAAGTCATCTGCCCCTGAGTTTTGGGGTACAGTGATACTGGAAGAGGGAAGAGTTTCTTAGGCTCCAGAGTGGGAGGTCCACAATATGGAGGACAAGTCAGGAAAGAACAGAAATGAAGAATGAGGGCCTTGATGACTGAAGGGCGGAAGTGTCCACCCCTCCCAAGATGCTGGCACCCTGCAGTAAAGACACTTTGCCTTTCCACTGCTAACTTCTCTGTGTTCTACACAAGTTGATCAATTTTTGGCCCAGCAACATTTTTCCCACTCAAGACTATCAGAGGCAGTATGGGGTGTTGGATTAGATAGTCAGATGACGACTCCAGGGAAATCACTGACTTATCTTCCTCTGATTTTCAGTTTCCTTATCTATAAATGGGTGATAATAATACCTTCCCTGCCTATCTCTGAAAGTGGCTGGGAGGCTCAAATGGGATAATAAATCTGAAAAGGCTTTGTAAATTATAAAGATAAAGGGTCACAAAACCCCAAGTTTTTATTTTTAAGAAGAGTAAAAAATATTCAATGAATTTGCAACTGATATCAAGAGAAAACCCTTGAAAGAGAGGACACTCATCTAAGACTATTTTAGAAAATAAGGAAAGTGGTCAAAAGGGCACAGAATGACCTTCTGAAAGGATGAGGGCATTTAATATTCAAAAAGGACACTCAACCAGAAGATGGGAAATGACTAGCTACTTAAAGGTGATAAAAATCTGTTTATACTTGGGAAAAAAGCCACACAAGAGACAGTATGGCAGAGTGTGCAGCAAGCTCACCTTGGAAATAATGAAGACCTGGAGTCCATTCTTATATGTGACACATTCTGGCTATGGACAAACAGGCCACTCATCCCATCAGTGACCAAGGCAACTCACTCTTTTAGACCATAAACAGCAGGAACATGACCAGTCATGGTGGTTAAGGTAGTTTATTTCTCTAAATAAATATGCATATACATATATACATATATATATATACACACACACTCCCACACACATAGACACGTGTCATCATCACTGTGTGTGTGTATATTTGGCCTCTGTCTCTCTCTTGCTCTGAATTTCTGTTTCTGTCTGCCTGTCTTTCTCTCCCTGTCTCTCTCTCTCTCTCTCTCTCTCTCTCTCTCTCTCTCTCTCTCTCT
>JAJPUD010000979.1:287949-480570 GCA_023553655.1 Myrmecobius fasciatus
AAGGAAGGAAGGAAGGAAGGAAGGAAGGAAGGAAGGAAGGAAGGAAGGAAGGAAGGAAGGAAGAAAAGGCAGGAAGGAAGGAAGGAAGGAAAGGAAGGAAGAAAAAAGAAAGAAAGGAAAGAAGGAAGGAAAGAAAGAAAGGAAGATAAAAGAAAGGAAAGAAAGAACAAAAGGGAGGAAGTAAGGAAGGGAGAAAGAAAGGGAGGGAGGAAGGAAGAAAGAAGAAATAGAGAAAGAAAGAAAGAAAAAAGAGAAAGAGAGGAGGAGAGGAAAAAAGGAAGAAAGAAAAGAAGGAAGAAAGGGAGGAAGAAAGAAAGAAAAAAAGAAAGAAAGGAAAAAGAAGGAAAGAAAGAGAGAAAGAAAGGAAGGAAGAAAAAGAAAGAGAGAGAGAAAGGAAGAGAAAGAAAGAGAAAGAGGGGGAGAGGGAGAGGAAAAGGGAGAGGGAGAGAGAGAGAGAGAGAGAGAGAGAGAGAGAGAGAGAGAGAGAGAGGAAAAATGGGAGATAGGAAATATTTCATACTTAAGCACTGGGATTTGGTTATGAGCATGATATAATAAAAGAGCAAAGAAGAAAACCGTGAAGGGAACAGCTTTAGTCAAATACTGCTGATCCTCTGATTTATTACATTTAATTGTTTTGATATTTTTAAAAACGTGCAGTGCGCCGAGTAAAGGGTGTTTGACCACACAAGAATACCTCCAATCTAGCTGTGCAGACCCTGGGGAGATGCTGACCCCTTGTGGTTAGTGATGGGAATAACACGAGAACTCCCCCCAAACCATACATCCCAAGGGCTGAATTCCTAGGAAGAAAACAATGGAACTGATGCACTTGTAGACACTGTTGGAAAGAAAAATGGAGTATTCATGTGATTCTCATTCTCTTTATTTATCAGTTATTACTTATTCTGGAAGACAGATGGCCGATGAAGGTGGCTCTAGAGTCAGAGGGCCTCTGCTCAAATGCCATTTGCAGGTACACGTAATTTGCACAATCTGGAACTCATCAGTCATCTACTAAACCATTCCCTCAGTTGTAAATAAATTGACTTCACTTTGAGGTCCTTTCTAGATCTAAATCTATTTTATGAAACTGGAGAATTAAAATGCTTAATAATTCAAATATTTAAGCAAAACCAATTTAAAAAACTCCACAACTATCTTGTATCATCCAAAGAAATAACACACAACTTTAATTTACTTGAAATATACAAGTCTCTATTTCTTTTCATTTTACAACACACTCTACCAGTCTTGACCTTTGCCTAACTGTGTTTCCTGTATTGGTGGCTGCTAAGAGGCAATCTACAGTATTAGAATGTTTTATGCCAGGATCACACAATTTAGAGCTGAGAGAGGAAAATGAAATGACTTGCCAAAGTCACACAAGTAGCAGCAGCACAAACTCCACTTCAATCTAGTTACTATAAAGCCAAGTTTAGCACTTTTTTTCTAAGCTAGTATAGGTGCCTCCACTTGTAGATGAGGAAGGCTTAATAAATACTATGAAGCTTGAATAGAGAAGTTATCCTACTGTTATCTTTGAAAGTGAAAACTTAAGTTGGATAGTCAGCTGACAGAAATATTTTATTGAAATAAATGCAACTCTTGTTTCATATTTTGGATCCTCTCCTATTCTATTGTGCACATGGCAATGTTCTATTTTTTCCATTTTTTTGTTTTACATTTAAGCTTTAAATTCATTGTTAATCTAATTTTTTTTCATTAGCAATAAATAAAAAATAATATTACTCTGTCAGAATGTATAAAGTACTAAAAAAAAAAAAGGAAGAACAATCTAAATCAATTTAAAAAGTTAGGTCCCTGCTTGGCAAAGCCAAAAGAAATTGAATCAGTGGTTCTCAAACTTTGTAGTCTCAATCCTTTTATATACTTCAAAATTATTGAGAACATCAAAAACCTTTCTTTATGCCAGATACATCTACTAGGTGTTTACCATATTGGAAATCAAAACATCTTAGTAGTATTTGAAAAAATATTTTGACCTCTTGGACCCTTTAAAAGGATTTTGGGAACTCTAAAGGGCCACACTTTGAGGACCACTGCATTAAATCACACCAAATATGATCTGGAGAACATGAAACATACTTGAACACCATTTTTAGAATTCAGGCATACTCTTCCTAATATAGCTGGTTCCACAAGAACACTGTTTGGAAAAACATTATAGGAAACATTTAGTTTCATAAGAATAATTTTATAGGAATGCTATGATAATTCCACAAGAATGATATTAAAGATTTGATTCATCAATGATTAACTAAATGTTTCTTATGTGCCAGGCACTTTACTAGACCCTGGGGATGCAGAGAGAAAAAGAAAAATGTCCCTTGTCCTCAAGGAGAATCTAGTATATTGCCTGGCATGTGGTAAGAACTTAATAACTGCTCATTGAGTGATTAAAAAGAAGAATATCAAAGAGTGAGTTGTAGATGGCTCAATAGATAGAGTTTGGGACTGGATTCCTGAGTTCAAATCTGGATTCAGATGCTAACTATCTGAGTGACCTTGGACAAGTCACTTCACCCTCTCTGCTTCAGTTTTCTCATCTGTCAAATGAGGTAGAGAAGGAAAAGGCAAAACCACTCCAGTATCTCTGCCAAGAAAACTCCAAATGGGGTCACGAGGAGTTGGACACAATTGAAAAATGAAAAAATACCAAAGAGGAAAAGAAGAGAATAACAAAATGAAGATAGAAAAGGAGAAGAACAATAGAAAAGAGATGAGAGAAAAAGGTATGTCAAAGATTGGATAGAGAAAGGGATGAATAGAAATGTCAGAGGAAAAGAGGGAATGAGGAAAAATAAAGAGTTGAAGATGGAAAATACTAGAGAAAAAAGGAAAAGAGACAAAATGACAGGGAAGAGAAAATGAAGCAAAGAAGGGAACACATAGTAGGAAGAAAAGACAACAATAGTCTAATATTATATATCATAGTTTGGTTATAATGCATTATTTGGATTATTTGGTTATAATGTATTATAAAACAAGTTCATTGGGGACATATCATTCAGGATATGTCTACACTAAAAGTAATAATTATCCCTTAAACCTTGAAGCATTAAATTATTTTGTATATTTTTTATTTAATTTTCAAATTTCATTTTATTTCTTCTATCCCTACCCCCATTTAAATTTAAAACAAAACCCCTTGCAATAAATATGCAGAGCCAAGCAAACAATTTTCCATATTGCTTATGTCCCAGAAAGTTATATCTCATTCTACATCTTAAATCCATCAGAAAGCACATAGAGTACAACATCAGTCTTGAAGATAGGAATTTCTTTGAAAACTTTAAAATCATAACTGCTTTAAACAATTAGCTTACATAAACAGAACTGTTTAACTCATGAGACCATACAGGAAGAAAACAGTTTCTGTCTATTTTGATGATGGTATCACTGGGGAAAAATTATCACCATTTCTTATAGAAATTGAACAGATCAAAAACAAGCATCACAAGCGGAAGGCCAAAAGCCCAGAAATTTCTCCTAATAGCAAATAATTAATCACCTTTCCAATTCCAAGAACAATGGTTCATTTGCAAGATAACAGAAAAGAATAAACGCAAGACTACAAAAAAATTTTATCTCAGGAAACAGTGGAATCTGCAGAAAGGTTACTGTGAGAGACATCACAAAAAGAATGGAAGGGAAAAAAATTGTCCAAAAATGACCTGGTTTTGTCAGTATTTCTAAAATAATCTTGTTGCATCATCAATAAGAAGAGGTAGGTGGATAGAAAGCTGGGTAGGGATAATAACAGCATTTACCTCACCAGGTAATTATAGGCTTCCAAGGAGATAATACTGGGAAAGCACTTAGCATAATCCTAGCACATAGTAGGCACTATATAAAACCTTATCCATTACCCATCCAACTCCTCTCCCACCCCCACACCCGCCCCCACTACCTCAGTATCCCAGTCAGAAAAAAAAAAGATAATCAGATCAGGAAGAAAAGTGGAATGTGACCAAATATAAAATCCCGAGATATACAGACTCAAAGACACTTTGATTAAGATTTGATTGAGATTGAGGGAGCATTCTGTAAGATCTATCAAAAGGGAAAATTTTCAAAGAATACTAAGTATTATGATTTAACCATACCCCTTCCTCTGTCAAGGTAACCAAGAAGACTCCAGCATCAATTTACCAATATACTTTCTATGCCACATCAAAGTCTTTATTAAAAAAGTTTACATAAGTTAGAAAAGGTAATTATGTTGAAAATATGAGAAAGAAATGGACAAGCTTTCCTCCATCAAAAAAAATCTTCACAGTCACATAGCTCACTTAGAGATATAGAAAATTTAAAAGGCCTCACAATTAATTATTTGTTAATTTTAAAAATGGACTCAGAAACACAAAGCATAATTTGAAAGATCATCCAACAAGTGTCCCTCGTTCAAGATTTTACAAGACTTTAAAAATTATGATGATAAAGGACTCTTTGATAGATAAAATTACAAATATAACTACTCAATAATCTGAATATGAATATCAAGTGAGGCATAAAAACAGAGATAATTACACTCACCAAAGACATTCCCCAATGTCATGGAGGATGCCATGAATAAAGTCCAAATGGAAGAGAAAAGAAGATTCCCTATGGGTGATAAGATTTTCTAGATGTTTCTACCTGACTACGCTAATGGGATACAATTGTTTCTACACTACTACTATACAATTATTTCAATGATATCCACAATCATGCAAAAGAAATCATCCTACTTCACAATCACTAGGGAAAAACCAGTACCTATCGCCCAGATTATTTATTACAGGCAACTGAAGAGACTGTCCATGGGTTAGTACATCATTATATAGGTGTACACACACACACACACAAAATGTTCCAAAAGTATTAGAGCAGTTAGTCATACATATGTCATAGTCATACACATATGTGTATGTATATATATGCAGATATATTATGTAATATATTTAAATATTTTCTCTCTCTCTCTCTCTCTATATATATATATACCTGTATTCACCTATATATAGATGAATGCATATACTTATATACCTGTCTATGAACACAAAAACACATAGTTTAATATATGTGAACATATTATAAACAGGCTTTATTACAAATAATGACACAGGCTCAGAATTGGGCAAATGAAAAAAATGGACCATACTGCATTTGGGACACTGTCCAGTACTCTCAATGATTCCAAGTTTTTCCATGGTATCAATTTCCATCTTTTAAGTACCACAACTTCCCTCTTGATACCACATAGCTGTAAATTATGAAACATTCAAAATGATCAAAATCACAAGTGACCAAAAAGCAAGAGAAAGTCATACAAGAGACTATAATGTTGACTTATGTACAAGAAGGGACATGTGAGGACATCAAGGAAATGTATGACCTGAAAGGAAGCTGGATCAATCACAAAACAGGGTAGGAACAACCCAAATATTTCTGGGATATCCACTAGATATTAATACCTAAGAGGAACACATCAGTTTCTGTGTGAAATTTTGTTCTCAGCCACAGAGAACAAAAAGACATGAAATGAGAATGGCCATTTGCACCAATGGAGAAGATGCCCACTTTCTCATCTATAAGATCACAGATCCGTGAATAGAGCACCAACCCTGAAGTCAGGAGGACCTGAGTTCAAATCCTACCTCAGACCCTTAACACTTCCTAACTGTGTGACCCTGGGCAAATCACTTAACCCCAATTGCCTCAGTAGGGGAAAAAAAAAAAGATTACACATCCCAAAAGAGCGAAGTATCCATTATGAGATTAGTATCATAGATTATATATTCTTCCAAAACTGTCCTGACCTGACCCAAGACAGCATCTATCACGTCATATCCTACCCTTTCTTCAAAACAAGTAAAACTCTTAATATAGAACAAATCTCTATGTGATACTAAAGCTCTGATCCTAATTTATATAAATCAGTTTCACTTCAAAAAATCAATGCTCACGAGGCACAGCATGGGGGAAGAAAGGCTATATATGAGATAAATTTAAAACACTACATCCTAAAAGGCAATAACAAAGGAAAAGTCCTGATTCTAGAGTTCATATGACTAACAACCAAAGATTTCAGGGTACAATTTACTAGGATTTACCCAAGTAAGAGTGGAGTTACTTTCCCAGATTAGTTCCAGGTTTTAATTAAGTTGAGCTTAATATATAAGCTTTTAAATTTCCAATGTTCCTCAGTTTTTATCTAGATTTTGTTGCATGAACAGAAGACACTAAAATGTTATGACATGGTTTTATAGCATATAATCCTGAAGGAAGATTTAAATTCAATAAAAGATTATAATCAAGTCTCCTGATTCCAGGTTCTGTCCTCTTTCCCTCGCACCAGGCAACCTCTCTTCTTACTAAATATTTTGTTAAGAAAATTCAAAGTACAAGTATTTATTGTACGAGAAAAGACTATTGGACTTGGAGCCATGAGGATCTGAGTTTGAATTTTCTCTCTGATGGTGGCCAGCTGTTACAGCTTCAGTTTGCTCACCTGTAAAACAGATGTCATACTATGTAATCCACTCGAAGTGTTCTGGGAAAAGCATTTTGTAAATTTTAAAGTCCTAATTGTGTGCATTAACTTCACTAAGTTTTTCCATCGAGTATTTTCCCCATTATCTATCTTAGACATTGCAAAAGGACAATGAGGCAGGATCAAAACTGAACAGATGGAAGAATCTGGCTGAATAGCCTTTAAATTGCAAAATTCTTTAAATGATACTGAAAACAAAAGTTCTATATTTTTAGCATCAATATTTTTGTCCAGTGATGTCACAGCAAGATTGAAGTTTGTGGAATCCCACTTTCTTTGAAGAACTGAAGAATCACCAAAATAGTAGTGAAGATGAGTGAGAGTTAACACAATTCTAAGAGAACTTCACAGGACAAGTGTGTTAGTCTTGCTATAGGAGACCATCAAAGAAATGGCTGAATTAGAAACAAACAAAACTAGACAGACTGGCCAGATAGCAAGAGATGGAAAGCATAGGTGATATATGGTGTGTTCTATTAGTATGATCATGGTGTCCAAAGGACACAATTAAGGCCCCAGAAAGACTATCTTTATTGAACTCAAGAGACACATGGGATGCGCAACATGGAGGGTCTACAATCCAATCTGGTGGGGAAGGGTGATATTCACATAGAGGAGATCCAGAGTCCAAAGAAGCATTGAGATGAATCAATCATACCAAGACTAGAAGGTCTACATAACAAATATTGATAGAGGAGTACAGAAGTCCCCACCACCACCTTCAAATACCTATTTAAAAATGATTCAAAAATTACAAATGGTTGCCTATCTCCACTGGGAGAGAGAATTTTTTTAATCAGCTCTAGAAGTCTCAATTCCTATCTCCCATAGTCAAGGGTATTTTGGAGCCAGCATGAACTGACTTCAGAGTGAGCAAAGTTTACATATCAGGGCTTGATTTGTACTATTGATTGCCTAGAAATAAGAAAGTTTGATGGGAAAAAAGTCAATAATGCAAATTAAACTTCAAAGGGTGTCTTGAGTATAATCTTTACCACCCCCAAGAGCTGATTGTTAAAATATTTAACACATGCCTACACAGAGCCCATTATGTAAGGCTGATTTCAGCCACATTTAAATATACTCATGCTTCTTATACTGCACCCCACTTCTGTCTCTCATCCCCATTTTCTATAACCAAATCAATATTTTCATTGCTTCTCCCCTCCATTTCCCTACCCCAATTCTACTTCCCATACATCTGCCCAATGTCTTTCCAAACAAAATTTTCCTTTCCCACCATTATTCCCCTATCCATAGAGACTACCTTTACATTAGAATGGAAGCTCTTGCATTCACTTTTACATGATATATCCCTAGTAATACTTTTGGTTTTGCATTTTACACAGTGTTTGGCACTAATAAATATTTAATAAACAATGCCTTTTTCATTCATTCATTCATTTCTGCCTAGCAACTCTCTTTACTGAAGGAATAGCATGTCTAGACTATCTAGCCACACTCACAAACAGATACTTCCTAGTTTGTGACTCTGGACAAGTCACTTAACCCTGCCTGTCTCAGTTTCCTCATCTGTAAAATGATCCAGAGAAGAAAATGGCAAATCATTTCAATATTTTTGCCAATAAAGCCTTACATGAATCAAACATGGCTAAAAACAGTGTGCGTGTCTGCGTGTGTATATATGTGTGTGTGTGTCTGTGTGTGTGTTTGGGGGATGGAGGGGTTGAGCTGCCCCATTCACTTCAAGAGAAGTGAAATTCACTCCAAAAATAGGAAATATTACCCCACTAAAACTTATTATCACCAGCATTGTTTGGAGGTTTTGGGGAAAGAAAGATCAGGAAAGGCTCAAAGAACACTTTATACTATAACTCAGGGCTCAAGTATAACATTTGCAGATTTTGCTCATTTGGGAAGAGAAGGTACTCATGCACATTCAGGGCTTACAGGAGACTGTGCACTAGTCTGAAAGCTGTCCCTGTCAGATGTGTTAGAGAAAAGACAAACTTAAGAGGGAGTGGTAAAAAAGGAAAGCCACAGATATTTAAGAAGCACCTACTATGTGCCAGGTACTGTGCTAAAGGTTTTATAAACGTTCTCTCATTTGATAATATGATCTCATTATAAGATCAACAGTAAAATGAGGAACAAAACCTCAAACTGTACTGATTAGTGGGAAAGGTATATAGTGGAGTAATAGGTCAGCAAATTAGGAAGTAATTGAATTGTCTTCAATGTGTTAGTATGGAAAGATCATCACACTTGCAATCAGAAGAGCTGGTTCAGTCTTGAGTCCTGGGTGACTCTGTACAAGTCACCCCTTTGACCTCAAAGCCTCAGTTTTCCTCATTTGTAAATGGGGAAAACCAGATCTTTTGCTGCTAAGTGGACAGTTAAAAAGAGTGAAGGTAAAAAAGGAGAAAAGATAATAACAGCCAAAATTTCTTTAGCTGTTTATATACATTATCTCGCAATAGCTTCATAGTAACGCTGTGAAGTAAGAACCTTCACTCCTGTACCCAGATAGAGGTTTTCAACCTGCTCAGTCTGACATAAACTACTATGTGTCCTTGGACAAGTGACTGAGTCTCAATTTCCTCATCTCTCTAAGATGGCTGTGCCAGGCGACTTCTAAACTAACGTCCCCCCCAGTTCTAAATCAGTTATGATTCATCTTGGGAACCCTTAATGCTCAATCTGAGCAACTGCAAGACCAGACTGATAATGATGATAATAATGAACATGATGATGATAATGAGTATGATTATGATAATGAATATTATAATGAATGTGATGATGATGATGATGATGAATATGATAATGATGATTACGAATATGGTGGTGATAATAATGATGATAATATGATTATAATGATAATGAATATGATTATGATGATAATGAATATTATGATGAATGTGATAATGATGATGATAATGAATATGATGATGATGATTACGAATATGGTGGTGATAATAATGATGATAATATGATTATGATGTAATGAATATTATGATGATTATTATATTGAATGTGATGATGATGAATATTATAATGAATGTGATGATACAATGAATGATATAAAAATGATAATGAATATGATGATAATGCGTATGATAATGAGCATGATGATGATGACAATGATGAATATGATGATGATGATAATGAATCTGATGATGATGACAATGAATATGATGACAACAACAATGAATATGATAATGATGATGATGACAACAATGAATATGATTAAGATGATGTGATGATGAATATGATGATGATGAGGAGGAAACAACTAAAACAGAGAACTTACTATGTGCATTATTATTTCATTTAATCCTCATAACAATCTTGGGTTTGTTATTGTTGTTCAGTCATTTCACTTGTCTCCACTTCTAAGTGACCTCACTTAGGGTTTTCTTAGTAGAGATACTGCCTGGGTTGGCCATTTCCTTCTCCATATCCTTTTTTTTTTTTTTAATTAAAGCTTTATATTTGTATAACATATGTATGGGTAGTTCCCCAACAGTGATCTTTACAAAGTTTTCCATTACAAATTTTACCCCCAGTCCCCTCCCCTCCCCTAGATGGCAGGAAGTCCACTACATGTTAATAATGTTGAAATGCTTGAGAAGTTATGCAAGAAAAATCCTATCTACAAGAAAAAAAAAAAAAAGAATCAGAGAAAGGCAACACAAGGCAAGCAAATGTCAATAGAGATCATGAAAATGTTACGTTGTGGTCCATATTTCATATCCCTCTCTCAGGGTGTATATGGTTTTCTTCAGTGAACAATTGGAACTGGTTTGAGACAATTCTTTGTTGCAGAGAGCCATGTCCATCAGAATTGATCATCATGTAATACTGTTGTTGCTGTGTATGATGATCTCCTGGTTCTGCTCGTTTCACTCAGCATCAGTTCATGCAAGTCCCTCCAGGCCTCTCTGAAATCGTCCTGCTGGTCGTTTCTTACGGAGCAATAATATTCCATAACACTCATATACCATAATTTATTCAGCCACTTTCCAATTGATGGGCATCCCTTCAGTTTCCAGTTTCTAGCCACTACAAAAAGGACTGCCACAAACATTCTTGTACAGGTGGGTCCCTTTCCCTCCTCTAAGATCTCTTTGGGATATAGGCCCAGTAGAAACACTGCTGGGTCAAAGGGTATGCACGTTTGACAACTTTTTGAGCATAGCTCCAAATTGCTCTCCAGAATGGTTGGATCCGTTCACAGTTCCACCAACAATGTATTAGCGTCCCAGCTTTCCCACATCCCCTCCAACATTCATTGTTATCTTTTCCTGTCATTTTAGCCAATCTGACAGGTGTGTAGTGGTACCTCAGATTTGTCTTAATTTGCATTTCTCTGATCAATAGTGATTTGGAGCAACTTTTCATATGACTAGAGATGGTTTTAATTTCATCATCTGAAAATTGTCTGTTCATGTCCCTTGACCACTTATCTATTGAAGAGTGGCTTGAATTCTTATATATATGAGACAATTCTCTATATATTTTAGAAATGAGGCCTTTATCAGAACCATTAAATATCCATATCCTTTTACAGATAAGGAAACTGAGGCAAACAAGGTTAAGAGGCTAGTAAATGTCTGAGGTCTTCCTGGCTCTAGGCCCAGATGTTCTAGGTACCTAATCATTGAAAACTGTAGGGGGTTAATGAGAATTTATAATCTGAGATCCAAGGAGAAATAGCTTCCATTAAGTGTACATTCTCAGTAATTCCTCAAACAACACCATGTAGGTGACCACATATTTCATTGTTTATGATGGCAGCTCCAGCCTTAGTCCTAGTCAAATGCCCCCAACTTTTTTGTATCTGCTTTGCCAGTATCTGGGTAAATCCTTGAGTTCAGGGTTCAAAATATTATGAAAGTATCTAGAAGAAAGGGAGAGCTATTTTCCTCTGCACCCAGGAAGAGGGAAAGGCAGTAGGGATGAGGATTGTGGAAAGAATATAGAATTTAAGGTAAAATAATCAATTATTGGCTCTTCTACTTATTATCTCTACAACCTTGAATCATTTAACTGCTCTGCAGATTTTTTTCCTCATCTGTGAGATGTGATTGTGTTCTGTAATCAGGAACTCTTAGCCTGGGATCTGTGAATTTATTTTAAAAATATTTCAATAACTGTATTTCAATGATTGTTTTCCATGTATTTTACTTTATACATTTAAAATTATTATTCTCTGAAAGGATTTACAGGCTATGACAAAGAAAAGGTTCTGGGACCTTGTAGGTGATCCCTCAGGTTGTCGCTAAGTATGAAGAGGAAATAATCAGGCACTTCCTTATTTGATTGATAGTCCTATTACTGGACTATATACCTTTCCCACTACTGAGGACAGTTTGATCCATATGTTCTAGTTCCAATCCTGAAACTTTCAAGAATTGTGAATGACTAAAGTAGCATACGACCTCAGTTTTCCTAAGTGTAATATGAAGGAGTTGAAGTGTAATATAAAGGGACATAAGGTTCCTTCCAGCTCTGACTGATTTTTAAAGTTTAAAAGACTTTTTTTTTTTTTTTTTTTACAAAAGCACCAGAACCCATAGTTAAAAACAAATGCAATCTTACAATGCCATCTGGTGGACACTAAGGTTAGTGGTCTCTACAAAGATTGAACCAACCACAGAAAATGGTTTGGTTGCATGAGTATGGGAAGCCCCAATGTGGCTACAGACCTATACTTTTCATCTTCTGTATTTCTTGTCTGAATCTTTCCTTAAATCCTCCATAAAGGAACCTTTCTTTGCCCCCAACTTTCAAGAAGCCTATCCTTTTGGGCTACATATAATGGATACCAATACAATAGATCACCATCACCTAAACACTTTATTAGTCCACCATTTCATTATATGATTTGCCCACCTCCTTTTCTTGTCATTAATACATAAAATACATAGACACATAAAGGTATCTGATGATACCTTTAATGCAATGTCTCATTCTTAAATCATCTTTGCTAATGAACTACAGCTGACTTCTACATATCCCTACGACATAAACACTATGTTTATTGTCATGATATGAGCATTATCTTCACTGACACAGACTGTAATCCTTCCACACCTTAGCAGATTACCTCTCTGAATTCTCATGGCTAAAAATTCATCTGTTTGTGACCAATTGGGTGATGAGCCCCTCCAAAATTAGCTATTCTATTTATTGGATGACAAAGCATCCATCTTCCCATCCATACTGAGAGGCCAGAATCCATACCTGGCCAATACATGCCAGGTCTCTGTCCTCCACAGGCAGAACTTCTGAAGACTGAGAGCCATTTCCATACCAGAATGAGGCATTAGGCTGGGACTTCAGGACAACCTGAGGCTCTATGAAAATAAATCTGAATTATCAAAGAACCTGCATAAATAGCTAGGCTGGAATGTAGAGTGTGAAAATAGAGAGGTGGGCTAGACAGAAATTGTGGAAAAGCTCAACAAATCATGGGGTATGAATATAACATATTACTGTACCGTGAGAAATGACCAGTATGATGAATATTCAGAGGAGCTTAAAAAGACTTAGACAAACTAATGAAAAGTGATTTCAAGTGAGCCAAGAAAACAAAAAAACACAATAACTAAATGGAAAGAATTACCACCATGAATGTTGGAAAATGATAAAGTACAAGCTTTGCCCTAAAGAAGACAGATGAGAAAACATCTCCTCCCACTATTTTGTGGATAGGTGAGGAATTTGCCTGTATTGGGGGCTTTGTTGATTTTTACCTTTTAAAAAACTTTTTTGATAGACAAGCATTTTCTGTTAGAAAGTGGGAAGAATAAAAGGAAAATTCAAGCTCTCTAAAAATAAAAAGATACAAATAAGAACTTATTTTTAAAAAAGAATTAAGAAAGTTGGGCTAAAGCCAGGTTGTAAAGTGCTTAAAATCCCAGGATGGGAAATTTTGATCTTGAAGATAATAAGGAGGCACTGAAGACTTTTAAGCAGATGTCTGACATGGTAAGACATGATATCACCAAGAAAGAGTGTAAATAAAAGATGGAGAAGTCAAAAAGAAAATTGACTGAAGAAAAGGTCATTGGTATCACTGTTAATAGATCATGAGTAAAATTATTATTTTTTAAAAATGATTCTCCCCAAGGTTCAAAAAGCTGTGGTATACGAATGTAATGGAATATTATTATGCTATAAAAAATGCCGAGCAGGTTGATTTCTGAAACACCTGGAAAGATTTACATGAACTGATGCAAAGTGAACTGAACAGAACCAGGAGAACACTCTACATAGTAACAGGTCCTCCACAGGCAGAACTTCTGAAGACTTAGAGCCATTTCCACACCAAGATGAGGCAATGGATAAGGACTCTATGTGATGATCAACTTTGACAGACTTAGTTCTTCTCATCAATACAATAATCCAAGATAATTCCAAAAGACTGAGGATAGAAAATGCTATCCACATCTAGAGAAAGAACTACAGAGTCTGAATGCAGATCAAAACATACTATTTTCACTTTTTAAAAAGTTTTTATGGTTTTTCTCTTTTGTTGTTTCTTTCATAACATGAGTAACATCAGAAATATGTTTAATATGGCTACATGTATAACATATCAGGTTAGTTGTGTTTGGGGCCAAGGAGTGAAAGAAAATTTTGGTGCTCAATCTTATAAAAATGAATGTTAAAAACTACTTTACATATAATTGGGAAAAATATTATTTACCCCCCAAAAATTATGAGTAAGCTGGAGAGAGCAGTTTCATTAGAGTGATAGGGTCAGGGAAATGGCTAGTTAACATGATTTTCTGCCCCATGGCTGGCAAGTTTCAATTTCCAGTGTCTGACTCCTATTCTGCCCAAGAGGAGTGGATGCTGGCTTAACCTTTTCTAAAAAAGGAAAGAGCCCCACCGCAACAGGTCAGCAAACTAGAGAAAAGCCTTTCCTGAATTCTCTCCTATAACAGGTTCTGCCTGTTTTCCTTGACTTCGGCTAGAACGGGCATTTCCTTTCCAGAAGGAGATTCCTTGTCAGGTGCCAAGCTTTTTTGGACACAGAGCATAGCCATCCCAGCCAATGAGGCTTTTCTTTTTTTTTTCTTTTTTAAGTTGGTTTTTTTTTTTGTGACTCCCTTCTTTTCTTCTACTCAACATAACCCCATCTGCATTTTTACCTGTCCCTTTCTCCTCCCTGTCTACTACTTCCCTTTCTTCTGTTTCTCTCTACCAAGACTAAATTATGACTTGTACCCTTATTCTGATTCATTTTCTTCAGGAGTTTTATTCTTTTTTTTTTTTTTAGGGAGGACCAACATCCTGGGAGGGTCTGCCACAAGGAAAAGACAATGACTGGCCCCTGTACCCAATTATTTTCATGAGTCTTTTCTTCCCTCCCACTTATGAAAAACATTTACAGCTGATAAACTGATTTTAGGGGGGGGTCTCTTTGTTAGGACACAATCTCTAAATCTGAGACACAAAGGAAAGGACTGTTGTGGATAAATCGTGAAACTACTTAGCTGGTTCATCTCAAAAGGGGGCTTCCTAATTTCTGGAGAGTCTCTTCTCCCTACTCCAACTCCTAGAAAGCAATGTTCTCTGAGGGAAAGCAGCCACAGCTCTCTCCTCCTCCAAGAGAGAGAGGAAGAATTCAAGAAGAGCCCACCAGAAAGGGAGGAAATTTAACAAAGTGCCTGGAACATAGTACGTGCTTAATAAAAGTGACTGATTGATTGACTAAAAGTTTTTTGCATTGAACACTGGACTTGTAGTGTAAAAGATCTGAGTTCAAAACCTATCTCCTTAGATACTATTCTGTCAATTGTGATCTTGAACAAATTACTTAAAATGAGTCTTAGTTTCCTTATCTGTAAAATGGAGATAACGACACCAACTTAAGAGTTGTCATGAGAATCACATGAGATGTATATACGTACATGTATATGTACACACATATGCACACACACGTAAATACATTAATACACGTGTGTTACACGCGCACATACATGGTATTTTACAAACGTTAAGGGTGACATGTGAAACAAACCTTAAGGTAACATGTAAATGTTAGCTTTTATTATGACTACTACTACTTCTACTATGGTGTTGTAAGAAGGTATTATTGTAGTATTGGGGACTATAGATAGCTCAAACTGAGAAATTAGCAAAGTTTGGGCTAAGAAATAATGAAGATTAGCAGAAAGATGGAGAAGTCCTCAAAAGGACCCTTTCCTAGAAATTGAGGGGCTAGAATAAGACTTACCAGATAGGGCCTGCACTCAAGACAGGATGCACCTCTGAGGAACTAGGACAACAATCAATGGTCTCTGCCCATTATCTTCTCTTTAATATAATTATATTCTGTATTATTGTAAACTACGTATATGCAACAGGGGTACCAATGCACTGTCAGGGGCACATAGGTGCTGTCCCAGGTTTCCTGGTAGTGTCTATGAGCCACAAGCATGACATACCTGATCCTTCCATGGCACTGGAGTATTTAAACCAGATGAATCATACATGTGCACATATATATATATATATATATATAACTATATAAAGAGATAGATAGTGTGTGTTTATGTGTGGAATAGGTATAATTGTGTGTGTATGTGTGTGTGTGTGTGTGTGTGTGTGTGTGTGTGTGTGTGTATAATAAGGGGGGAGAGAGGGAAAAAGAAAGACAGATATCAAGAAACAGACAGACAGAGAGAGGTCATCTGAGACTCTATCTTCTGCATTTTGTAGTAGCTGACCCTCACAATATTCTCTCAAAGCTCTAAAGCAGATTTTAGGCCAGTTAAATACCATTCTGTGGTCCTTTCATTGTGAATGCTACTTTATTTTCTCAGGGGAATCTTTTGGTTTTCATGCCCCATATTTAACAATGTCTCTGGGCCAAATACTACATTTATAAACTGAGCTGGAAGGGAACCTCTGGGACTAAATTTTTAATTTTATAGATTGGGAAATAGTCCCAGAGAAGGGAAAGAAGTTACTAAAAATCACAAGGAAGTCAATATAACAGGATGCCACAATGAATGAAAATCCATTTGCTGGGTGTTTGTGGGGACAGTCGGGTAGCACAGTGGCATCCATCCTGGAGTTAGGAAATCAAGAGGTTTAAATTTAACCTCAGACACCTAGATGAGTGACTCCAGGCAAGTCACTTGACCCTGAGAAGGAAATGGCAAATCACTCTAGTATCTTTGCCCAGAAAACCCCCTATCAGGTTATGAGGAGTTGAACAAACTGAAATGACTAAACAATAATATTCAGTTCCATTGATTATCATTATGCAGTGGGAGGAATATAAGATTGGAAATCAGTAGATTTAAATTTAAATCCTGGCTCTATAATTTGCTAGAATTGTAGCCCTGCTATGAAATGAAGGGGGTTAGTCTGAATGAAATTTCCAAGATTTCTTCCAATGCTTCAGTCTTGTGATCAAAGCCTCCTGAAGAATCAGTTACTCTCAAGGGATCCTCAGGGTAGGTCATAAGAGATCTAGACAACCTCTAAAGTGTATTCCTACATTCAATTCATGATTCTGAGCTCCAAATTTATAGCAATTAAAGCACTACACAATACTTTGACATCCATTACCCTTCTGTTCTTCCAACAACTGTCTAAGATAGGAACTACAGGAACCATCTGATCTTCCAGATGAAGTAACAAGATGAGATGAGATAAATGACTGGTAGAAGGGATCTGAATCCAAGTTTTTCCTGATTTCAAGTCACAGTACTCTTTTTAGTACACTATGCTGGATCACAGGTTTAGAATTGGAAAGAACCTTGGAGATCACCTAATCTTTTCTTCCTTTTTCAGCTTCCCTTTGATGTATAAAACTTGAACCCCAGAGCTCAATGGCCTCTCAGAAGATAAACTGGCCCACAGGGGAAGGACTTACCCATGGTTTTGAATGATGAGGACAAAAGCAATTCTCTTCAGTGCTTTCCTCTTAAGCAAAACCTTTACACCTGGACCATCCATGCTTCCTGCATGGAACCTGACCAAGGATAGAAAGTGGTGTTGGAAGAGCACCATTAGAACAGAAGCTCCTTGAGAATTTGTTATGTGTATACCCCTAGTGCCTAGCCCTTTTGGGTTTAATAAATAATGATAATGGGGTAGCTAAATGGAGAGCACTGGCCCTGGAGTCAAGAGGACTGGAGTTCAAATCTACTACTAGCTGTGTGATTCTGGGCAAGTTACCTAACTCCAACTGCCTCACTAAGGGAGGGAGGGAGGGAGGGAGGGAGGGAGGGAGGGAAGGAAGGAAGGAAGGAAGGAAGGAAGGAAGGAAGGAAGGAAGGATACTCTGATAGACCCTGGCTATGGGAGCACCACTGAGTGCTTCAGACAATAAGTTTCAAGGAAGGAGTTCATTGAAATGGATAGATACTCACCTGGGAGAATCACATACCAGTGCATTCACAAGGTCTAGCTCCTATCTTTTACTGACTCTCTAGTACAGTCAGTACTCTACCTGATACAAACTTTCTGAACTCTCTTGTAATATTCAACTCAACCCTCAGCCCACCTCTCTCTGCTTCCCACTTTGTTGAAAACATGAAAGCCATCAATGAAAGGATCTGTAATCCCTACCCTCTCACCACTCTGTGTTGACCTAGCTCCCTTTATTTCTGGTTTTAAAAGAAGTGGATCTTCTGCAGCCTAAAGCTAACCCCTCTATCTTCGTACTGATCTCATCCCGCCCCTTTGCTATCTTAGCTCCTCATCTATCTCCTGGACTTTCCCCATCTTCGAGCCTTCTTCTGCATCCCCAAATAGCCTTCCCCTGAATCCTCAGGCCATTATCTATATTTCTCTTCCTTCTCACAGTCCGAACCCACCCCCTTCTCTCTCTCCTTCCTCACTGCCTCCTCATATCGCACCCCCTTCCCCATTCTCATGATCTTCCTTCCTCTGACCTCCAGGAGCATCTGACAATGCTGACCATCCTCCCTTCCTTCCAAATATCTTCTTCTTTCTCGAGTCTATGAAGCTATCCTACCTTGGTTCTATCTTTTCTCCTGGAATTTTCCCTGCACCTTTCATAGTTCCTCTCTATCTCTAGTGCCAAAATCTTCCAAGGTTCTGTCCTTGTTCATTTGCCCGTATGCTGTCTCACTTGGTGAGTCTATCTCCTGCTTCCCACCAGTTTGTAAACATAATAAGGGCTGATTCTTTGTATCTCCAGCACTTAGCACCACATGTCTTGAGCTAAAAGGGCCACATCTCAAAGACTAGCAAGTCCAGTACCCTCATTTTCCAGATAAGGAAATAGAGGCTGGGACAGGTGAAACTTCCTCAAGTTCACACAGTTAATCTGAGGCCATATTTAACTCAGGTCTTCCTGCCTCCAGGCCCAGAATTTTATCCACTATGCCACTTGACCAACAAAAAATTAGGTGGCTCTCCTTGACTAAACTCTAAATATTTGCATCTTCATCATTTAATTTGGTCCCCTACCACATACCTTGGAGTATAACTAATCCAACTTTCTTACTTTTCAGATGAGAAAACTGAGGTCCCAGTGATTTGCCAAAAATGGAGAGCATCAGAAGCAGAGACATATACACAGTATCATGCTGTTCTCTCCTGAACCCTTTGTTGAATTATAACTCTCATTTTACTAATGGTCAGAAACCCAAATTAGCTCTTCCTTGTCAGACCACACCCCATGGCAAATATCTCCAGCACTCTTCATTTCCTCAAATAGCCAAAATCAAAACAAAGCAAAAATCTTGGCAATATTACTAAGGAGTTTCTTCTTAACCTCTCATGTTCTTCTATATTCAACCCTTTCTTAGAGTAGTTTTAAATGTAGAAAATAAAATCCCTAGGATTCTAAAGAAAAACAATGATGCTAAAATACAATTACCAAAATTTCTTTACAGAAAATTTCATAGACTCCCCAGTAGAGAACCCCTATTCTAGACTATTCAAATGAAAAGGCCCTGGTTGGTTGGTCCAAGAAAAGTGAAAAGGACACCTCTAATATCGATACCAATTCTCCCCAACAACAATTCATAGCCAGATCTCTTTTTGGTATTAACACTATGAGATTATTATTAGATAACTTTTTTGAACAAATAAACATACTTTCTAACTATTGCAAGTTAATTAAAAAGAAACTGCATTTAATTAAGGGGAAAACTGCTTTCATTAAAAACTGTGTCAAGCTTTTCTACAATAAGCCTTTATCAGAACTGTTATTTTCTTTATTTACTGACCAAAGGCAAAGATTAAATCAAACACAACAGAATGAGTTTTCATTGTTGGGACAATGAGGAATTTATCTTAGCTAATGAAAGGGGAGAATCAGGCATTTTTCCCCTTCAAATCAAAAACATCATTAATGCTACCCATAAAGGATTGCCTCAGTCAAACTGAGACCTGCTGAAGATCTTAGCATAAAAAGACCAAGGTCTCCCACTTTATCCGAGCCACCTTCAGTCATTCTGATCTATATCTGGCCACTGGGCCCAGATGGCTCTGGAGGAGATAGTGAGAACGGTTACCTTGCCCAGCCTCCCTCACTTAAATCCAATTCATTTGCATGTCATGGCATCCCCTCCTTGGTATCACGACCCTTTTCAAGAATAAAGGCCAAATAACAAGAATAAAACAAGATTACACCTTTCTTTCATTTTCCCTATATGTTTTTTTTTTCTTTTTACAGCCTGTATAAGCACTGGCCTAAACCTTCTGAAAGTTTTTTTGTTTTGTTTTGTTTTGTTTTTTAAATATAGTAAACCCTCTTTTCCAAAAGCAACTTTGTTAAACAAAAACCCCAGGACAAACCCAGATCAAAATTCCCAACAATAATCACATGAATAATATGTCACCCAGCTACCTATAATAAACCTCACTTTAATTTATTGCTAAAAACCAAATCCAAGCCCTATGAATTGTCAATAATTGGTCTTATGGGAAATATACTATTCACTTTGTTGAAGAACAGGCTTTTACCCCAATTTGCCAAACCAAAAGAATCTTCTTATGTTTAAGGATTGTTGATTTTCCCCCTTACCATACCACATTTGATAAGGGTAACTTAACTCTGACACTGTTAAGTGGAGAGAGAGTCACTGTTAGTGCCAGTCAGGTCAAGGTCTAACTCTCTTGCCTATGATGCATATTGGCTCTGTAGCCCAAGGAAAGTTACTTTATTTCTCCTTTTATAGATAACTCTTTAAGCAGAAGTGCTGCTGGTATATCTATAGTAATAGAGGGAATTTCCTCATTTGGGGTCCCCTGAACAAATGAAATAAAGTAAAAAAAATTAGTCTATGATTTCATTATAAACAGAGCCATAAGTCTGGTCAATTCTGTGAATGCAGAGCTGGGATTGGATCTTAGGCCTGAGCAAATCACTTAGTAATCAACTTCTCTGTCTTAATTTCTGCATTTATGGAGATAATAACAATACCTTCCTTCCAGAATTGTAAGGACAAAATAAGATATTACTAGTAAAGAAAATTTTTTAATTTGTGAATTTAATATGAATGTTAGATGTTATTATTTCTCTTCTTTTCCTATCATCCCAATATTTTTAGTATTGGATCTTTCCTTATCTTTGAAATGAGAAAAAATCTTAAAAAAAAAAACCAGAAGAAATAAAAGATTTAGAAGTGTGTAGAAAGAGCCTAATCTAGCTCATATTATTTCATATCTCCAGTACATGAAAATAAATTTCCCTCTTTGTTTAAACAATTTACTTTCTACCCACCACCCTTTTAAATTATAGCTGGAATAAGTGTCCATGAACTGCTAAATCAGGTGCACTTTTTTTCTGGTGGGCAATACTAGGAACTTTTGCCATTGACCCTTTGAAACTTCAGGCTTTGCCATGCACTGTTTCTCTGAACCCTAATGATCATGAATCTTGCCCTGCAACCTTCAACTAAACTCTCCTGTATATATTGTCTTTCTAGCATTGAAGTCAATTAGGTGGTAATGTTCACAAACAACTGTCCTTTACCTGTCCCTAGGATTTGTTCTAACCTTTTCTGAGACTGCTGATCTTCTCAAAAGAGGAATGAGCAAAACAAATAAAAACGGCCTCTTCGTCATGTGATCTTTTAATCAATTGCTATTTTTCAAGTTTTATTAATCTATATTTTTCAACCTAATCATTCATCAGTGACCTTTCAAAAATGGAAGATACTAAAGTGGCAGCTTCTGTTTCTCCAAGCAGAGAACAAATCTAATTCTTCCATGGGATGACATCTGAAATACTAGAAAACATGTCTCTTCTTCAGGCTCAATATCTCTAATGTTCTAATCAATATCTGTATAGCATGAATTCAAGGCTCTCTAGAGCTGTTTCCTTGACTGTAAAATGAACACACTGGATCAAATAACTTCTGAGGTCCTTAGCAGCTCTAAGTCAATGACCTATGGGCTTTTAGTTCAATAGTCACTGGATTAAGAAGGCCCATGCTTAGCTCCACAAAGCTTTGGGACAATTAAGCTTATAAGCATATCAGTTAAGTCCCTCACTTAAAGGCATGAATCACTTTAATAAAATAATCTGATTGGTTTCCTCAATAATTAGCTGAGACAGATGCTGTGTGAAATCTTTCTTGGGGAAATAACACTAGCATGTAGAATACTTGAGAAATAGAAAATGTTTTGAAAGTAGCCAAAGAATATCTTAGGGGAGTAGACAGTAGGCAGAATAGGTAACAATAACAAAATTAATTTTTTGTCCCTTCATTTATATTCTCATTTCCTTTAAGCAAGGCTTAACTTCAGCTTAAGTCTCTGAAACTGAAAGATGTGTTTTTATATCTATATTCAATATAAATGGCTTCCCTTGTAACCTATATATTTTATTTTATACATTTAAAAACATTGTGAGAAAGGTTCCATAGGTTTCACAAGACTGCCAAGGAGATGCATGTGGGAACATTCTAGTAAATGCTCAACAACCAGCTTTTTGGAGAGAGGAGAGAGAGGGAAATTACACAATTTTAAATTTAATGTCCATTATTAATATGTTATCTACTTTTTTAGGGCTAGACAAAAAAAAAAGGAAAGAAAAGGAAAAAAACAACAAATAAATGAAGCCCTGATTTATAGTATTTGTGATTTGCAAAGTGTAAATGCTCACGCTTTTCTGAAAATTTAACACTCAGCTCTCTGGATTTCTCGAGCAGGCTTTAGCATATTCCTGGGTCTATGATATAAAAAAGGTTAAGATTCTCTGCATTATATAGTTGTATTTAAAGAGCCCATCTCTATAATAAAGTTTTTAAAAACAAAAAGATCAGTATCCAAAATTTAGGAGGTTCAAGTACCCCATACTCTGTAATAGTTAGATGGTATTGTATTCAGTTCTAAGTGACAAATTTTAAGGAGTATATCCACAAAACTAAAGTCAAAGACCCTGATCTGTACTAACTTCTCTTATATGGGCAAATGACTTACCCTTCCTGGGATCCTGCTTTTTCATTTACAAAATGAAAGAAGGGAGGTTGGATTCAATGTTTTTTGCATCTCCTGCTATGAATCAATGATCTTAACAAGAATGCATCAGTCAACAAGCATTTATTTTCCTGGAATTATGAGAAATGCTGGGAATACAAAGCCAAAAAAGAAACAGACCCTGCTCAAAAGGAGTTTATAGAGGAAAAAATTGAAAACATGCTAAACAGAGAGAACAATGGCTGAGGAAAACAGAGATTAGATTGGAGGAGAGATGGGGATGTGGACAGAGGGATAATAAAATGATGTCTCAAATTAATTTTTAGTCAGTAACCTTTCAAAAGGGAGGTGCCAAGATAGGAACACAGTTTCTCTAAGCAGAGAAAAAGTCTAATCCTTTTTCCATGGGATGGTTTCTGAAATCCTAGAAAATAAGACTCTTGTTTAGGGTCAAGATCCCTAATTTCTTCACTCAATCTCCACATAGCATGAATTCAAAGTCCCAGGAGGTATTTCAGTTTGAGGAAAGGCAAATTTCTAAACTGTAAGTCCTGTCCATTTATGAAACAGCCCATCAAGAAGAGAGTATCCTATCTCCAACTAGAGGCTGGAAGACCACTTGTTCAAGAAGCTTTCTGAAAAGGCATTTCTGTTCAAGTACGGAGCTCAAAGACCTCTTAAATGTAGTCCAAACCAGAGAGAAATATAACCAGGAAATATTTTTTTAAAAAATAAAAATACAATACAAATTTAAGAAGGTGTTAATTTGTGGTTTTCTTTTCTGAGTTGACACCACTGTTAAAACTTCTGAGATCATTTCCCACCTGGGATTTATATGAAGATTAGGCAATTTTTCTGAGAGTCCTTGAAGCAGCAACCTCAGGGTAAACTTGCACCTAATCTCAGGTGCTACTTGTCACCATTTGCTAATACTAGGAGTGGTCTATCCTTTCCATGGTACAGCCTGTGGAAGAAGAATCCCTCACAACCCCCTGAAATATAAGCCCCACTTCTCCAGCTTGGTCCAAGTTTCTCCGTAAAGAGATAGGGAAGGGTTATGTGTCCCTGGCTCACTTACCGCCCAGGGTGGAGATGATGATTACTGGTTGTTAAGGTGAGTCTGAAAAATAAACACATTCTGGGATATTACAGGAAAAGCTGCTTGCAGGGCTGAAGTTTTGCTGTGAATTACAGATTGCCCAGGGATCAAGAAGTCATTGTGATCAGTCTGGCTTTCTAGATTACCTCCTGCCAACCTTTGAAATAACATTTCTTCAGGGATCACTGGTGAGCCCCACCATGTCCAACTCCAAGGTGCAGGTAGGTTCAAGACATGTTTCTGACCTTAAGCAGGTTTATAGATTTTTAAAGAAACCCTTGTCACTAGGTCTTACCTTTCCCTTTTATCCTCCTGATCCAAAATCCTACATGTCAAATTTATTTTTGATCAAATGATGAAATAGGAACCTCAAGTAATTAATTCCACTTTTCTCACTGTGAGAAAAACCGAAATGGAAGGAAATTAAGAGAGTACTTAATTAAAATGGGAACTAGGGAAAAATGGTAAAGGCAATTCTGAAGAGAGCTGGGATAGAAGCTAATTAATATTCTCAACTGATGGACTTCTGAATGAGCTCTCAGAAAAATCTACAATATTTGTTCTGAATCTCACTTTGCTTTATTAATTTTCAACACCCAATTCTAAGCAAAGGCTCACGTATACAAATAATTCAGATCCCTAAATTTTTTTTGACTTACTTCCAGGAAGAAAAGGGGAGATTTTATTTTTATTCTTGTGACAGTCAATTATTTTGTAAATCTTCTAGTCTGAATGTTTTCAAGGTAGAATGATCAAAAGAACAGTGAAAACCAAACATAGAATTTCTGTTTTTTCATGAAACTTAAGAATTCGAATAGCTGCTTTACACAGCATATCATGTCCTGAAACTAATAGCAGAAATAATTGCATTTTATGTAAAATGAAATGTGTCTTATCAGAGATACAGACTGGTTGCTTAGGGTTGATTAGGGAATTACCATGCCTCTGATTTTGTTCGAGCTACACAGACTGGCTTATTCTATTACTAATACCTGCTGCTTGTGACACAGTGGATGGAATACTTTCTTGGTTTCAAATCCAATTTCTGACACATACTATGTGACTTGAAACAAGCCACTCCATTTTACACAGCTCTAGCCCAAACATGGCAAACTTGGTACTATTCCTAGGATCAATATCTGCTTAAATGGACACTTAGCTATGGGATCCCTAACAAATCACTTAACTTTGCTTGTTCCTCATTTATCAAATGGGGATAATAACAGCACTCTATCTCCTAGAGTTCTTGTGAGGATAACATGATATTTTCATGAAGTGCTTTAAAAAAAACTTAAAGCATAAATGCTATTATTATTGCTATTGTTGTTGCTGGCAAATTATAGCCTTTTGGGGTGAAACTGATTTGCCCTGTCACAGTCAGTAAATGGGAGACTTGAACCCAGCTCTCCCTAATTCCAAGATTCTATTTGCTTTCCTCTCTCTTGTTTAATAACATGAAAAGTTATTATGATAAACACTGAAGCTCAGATAAGGCAGGATCTGTGCTTTGTCAACACCCATGGAACCCCACAATTGCTCCTTTACTCTGAGAAATTTCTGTGGTTCCTATTTAGAGTTAGTAGGTTTCTTCCTCCTTTGAGGATGTCCAAATGGTAAGTGAAATGAGTAACAAATTGTCCTGTAACAACACCTTCAGTCTACAAGTCCCCAGAGGCCAGCTTGAGTTTCTGTTGAAAGAAAAGGTCTAAAAACTGCACCCAGAAGGAAACCACAAAGAATGTAGAGGAAATTTCTATTGGCACCTGTTCTCTGCTCCTGAGAGCTAGCTCCATGTCAAATACCTCACTGTCACAACTGTGAAGTAATAACTGTTAAGCTACTCAGCTAGAATATTGCTTCATTTCCAAGGAAGAGGATGTTCTGTCCTGATATTATATACATGATAGTTTCTTTTAAACTACCTGGACACCTATCTTATTTTTTGTCTTTGTAGTCCCCAGGACTAAAACATTAATAAATATTTGTTGAATTCAATTTTGTAATTATATATACCTGCATAGGTTAAAAATAAAAAAAAATATATAAATATAAAAAAATATTGTTCAAGTAGTGCCTACACTGCAGAAGGACTCTGACAGAAATAGATGGATTTTTGCTTTTAGATGAAGTTAAAGGGACCTTCTAGAAGCTTTGGCTGGAGAAGGAAAATCTGAAGTTTTCTACCCAAGAAAAGCTCACCTGTAAAATAACAGCCATGGCCTCAATGATATGTAATGTCTCTTCTAGAGCTAAATCTATGGTTCTATGTGACTGAGTCATATGCAAACGACCCAGAAGTGAGGGAAAATGAATGTGATAAATTTAAGGAGAGAGAACTTGAAAGGAGCTGATTTTACTTTCTGAGATGGCAGAGAGGTGATGGGTTTCAAAAGGCTTCATAAAGAAGGTGGTCCCTGAGTGGCCTTCAAGGGAATGGAAGACCTTCAGCCAAGGGAAATGGATAGGGAAAAAAGAGGGTAGTCCCTTCCTGACAAAGTGGATGGGTGAGGCGAAGAAGGGATACTCCATCTAGATTATTATTGCTCAAGGAAATAAAAAAAAAATTCTTAACAAAATATAAATGGTGAGGTGAAGTTTTTCTTGACTTTTGAAACAAAATCTGCTAGGATTTAGAAATGAGCCTGTTCTCCCCAAAAATGTACAAAGAAGCAGTATGGTTAAGTGGATAGATTGTTATTTGTCCTTCCTTCTCAGAGGAGTGCAAGTGAGGTGGATTACAGTGAGGGTAGGTTGTACAAAGTCATTAGTCTCACTTTCTCAAGTTCAAGTCCTGACTCTTGAAGATATTGTGTAAACCTGAGCAAATTATTTAACCTCTTAGTACTATGAGTAAGTTTTAAAGATTACAAATTGCAAAAGTGATGACCTGCATTGATAGAGGAAGCGACTCTATACTTGAACATTCAGTAGAAATCCAGATTTGAGTTTGAACTCTGGTACTCTCCATAAAGTTGGGGAAGAAAAGAGAAGTATGCTTTTCTACCAAAATGTCAGGGAGAGAGACTTGGAACAATGTAATATCCAAGCCAATACCACAACTTGGTATATTTAAAATTTGCCACAGAAACATGTGTGTGTGTGTGTGTGTGTGTGTGTGTGTATTTTTTTTTTAACAGAAAGGACCAGAGAAACAATGAGTCTAGGCCTCCCCTTTATACCCAAATAATTTAAGTTAAAACCAAAACAACCTTTACTTTTAAATTGTTTGATGATTCTAGCAAGAAAGGCTAGAATTTAAGTTAAAACCAAAACAACTTTTACTTTCATATTGTTTGTTGTTTCTAACAAGAAAGGCTAGAAGGGAAATTTTAGATTCTTTTAATAGGTCAATCACTTCCAATTTACAACTTAATAAGCTGAAAGGCCCAGAGTTTATTATTATTATAACTTGTCCAAAGTTATCCAGGTCCAGGATACCAAATCAGGCCCACTAATTTAAAGCCAATCATCTCCCCATTAAACAACATATATTCCAAGCTGTGTACAGCATATATTTTCATGGTGAACATTTCGGGAAAAGGCAACATTTTTGTCTGAATCATTCGTTTCAGCAAACACATATTAAGTCCTTCATATGACCAGACAAAGAAGCAACATGGTGTACTGGGCATCTAGAGAGACCTTGGAGTTAGGGAGAGATAGCTTTAGATACAATCAGAGAATTACAAATTCGGAGATGACCTAGTTCAGTTCCTTCATTTTAAAGTCTTCTCTTAGCTCAAGGTTAACCTGTATCAGACTGCTTGCTGTTTTGGGGAGGGGAGAGAGAAGAAATTTGGAACATGAAGTCCTACAAAAATCAATGTTGAAAGTTATTTTTGTATGTATTTGGAAAAATAAAATAAATTTATCTATATATAAAATAATAAATAATAATATTAAATATATATATATATATATCAATATAAATAAAAATTAAAAATACTATTGAGAAAAAAAGGAGAAAGTCCTCCCTTGGGCTAATTGCTGCTGACTCCCAGGACAGGCATTTTTTACCCTTGAGGGCCTCGGGCAACCCTAAATTTAACAAAGTTCTTCATTTCTGCCAGGAGATCCTTAGAGGATGAAAACCTAAGTCCTGATCTCCCCAACCCCTTCCCCACAAAGTGTCAGGCACTGAGACTACAAAGACAAACATGAAACAGTGCCAGCCTGCAAGGAGCTTACGCTCTCTGTGGAGCAGGGACACGCATCAATGTCCATGGCCACAGAGAGGAGCAAGGGTCCCTGGAAGGCACAGAGAAGCACACGCATGGTCCCTGATGGACGGTGTCTACAGGTAACACCTGGGGACAGAGAGCCTTTAAGGAGATTGAGGACAACCAGCTAGATGTACTCACTTGGCCAGGAGAGTCAGAGCCGGCCCATTCCCGCACTGGCCCGCTCCCCGCGGCGTTGGCCCAGATGCGGCCCGGCTGCAGCCGGGGGACCGCGGCCACGCCTTCCCGCAGAGCTCCAGGCCAGACCTGTGGTCCTCCCCATCCCCCGCACTGCGGCGGCACCGTTTCCTCCTCGCGTGCAGCATCCCCAGCCTGGCAGAGTTATTTGTTATGATTTTTGTGTTTGTTTGTTTGTTTGTTTAACTAACCTTGGGAGAAAAATCTGAAAGGGAGCAAAAAAAGGGTAGGGGGAGGAGGGGCGATTAAGTGAACATACCTCTGGCTGGAATGGGGGAGGGGGAGGTTGATGTGATGGGGCGTACCATTCGGTTTGAAGAAAGGGGGTCGAGCGAATTACGTGGATGGGTGCAAACCTCTAGGTGCCTTAATTACGGAAAGACTTGGAATGAAAGAGTGAGAGGGAGTGTTGACAGAGCCGCAGGGCCGCTGGGAGCTCGAGGAGGCGCTGGCCCAGGGGAGGGGCGATGCCTCAGTCAGCACCCTCCCACCCAAAGGCTCTGAGTGGTTCGTCCTGAGGGCGGGGCCCGAGCTGTCCGGAGAGCTCCGGCGTGGGCGGGGGCTGGGGCTGGCGGCTGCGGCGACTTGGGGACTGACTGCCACGGTCACTGTCGGGGTCATGGCGTATCCAGGGCATCCTGGCGCTGGCGGAGGCGGTTACTTCCAAGGCGGGGTGAGTTGCCGGGAATGGATCCTAGCCCAGCCCCCGGCCGCCTGCTCTTCTAGGGGAAGGGTCTGACTCGCGACGGAATCGCCGGGGTGCCCACTGCCCCGGGACCGGGCTTGGGAGGTCTGGGAGGCCGCGAGCCTGGATAAAGGGAACTTCCTTCCACCCACGGGAAAACTACTTTGGGCCCTAAGGAGCCCTGAAGGACTAGAGCTCCCGGGCCCTAAGGGAGGAGCCCGGGGCGGCCCTCTAGGCTAGTCCCGGGCAGTTGTTGATTCCCCTGGGGAGCCAGTGCTGCGCAGCTGAGGGTCCCGCGGGAACCGCCCACGTCCGTGGAGAGCATCCCGGGCTGCCCGCCACCTAACGAAGTGCAGGGCCCTGGGAAATACTATCGGTTGTCTGATAGAGCGGTTAACTATGCTTGTGTTTCCTGGTCCACAGTACGGAGGTGCCCCCGGAGGCCCAGCTTTTCCGGGACAAACTCAGGATCCATTATACGGATACTTTGCTGCTGTAGCTGGACAGGTTAGTTGAACGTTTTTATCTTTTTAAATGACTTGACAGCCTGTTCTTACTGTGTAACTTATTGGGGATGCAGCAGCAGCCCGCACCCACTTTCTTAAAAATAACAAACAAGCATAAATTGCAACTTTGCAAACATTCATTTCCAACCCACCTGTGGCTTAGCTCTTTCACTTCTACTTTGCTTTCTTTCCTTAATTTAGTTTTTCTTTTAACAAGCATTTATTTTTCTCTCCCACGTGGAAAGAAGAAAAACAAAAACAAAACTCTTGTATCAAATATGCACAGGAAAGCAAAACAAATTCCCGAATGAGCCAGATCTTTAAAAAAATTGACCTTTTTTTTTTTTTTTTTTTTTTTTTAAATCTTGAGTTCACATTTCCTTTGTCCTGGAGATGGGGGACTCTGCTTGTTTCCTTTTCAGGCTTGACCTTACATAGATCCCTGTGCTTAGTCTTTCATTATTATTTTCTTTTCTCTTTTAGCCTATCAGCTTTTTTTTCTCTTAAAATCCATCAATTTAAATATTTTAAAAAATCCACGTGATTCTCTATGCCCTTTAAGCATCATTCCTGTAAAAAAAAAAATTGAGAGATCCAAGTATTTTCCATTCTAAGAAATGTGTTACTCATCATTTATTTTGGCTTGGGTCAAAACTGAGCTCGACTGATTGGAAACAAAACCCATCTCTTAAGTGTGGATGAAGATTTGTCAGCTGTACAGATGTCTTGGAGACTAGCTGAAAGTTATTTTGAAAGATTGGTGAATGTGTAGCTTTAAGAGAAGAAACTGAGAAGCTGTAACTCCTACTCGGAGAGTTTGTCAGAGACTTATTTTAGAATTCCTGTAGGTGCTTTTCTTACTAATGTAAATCAGAAGCCCCTCACTTCTTTTCCTATTCTTGTACTGAAGACAATGGATTAAAAGTTGGAAGTACTCTTTAGGGATCATTTTAATGCCATTTAACCCCACCTGCCTTCTCCAAATGAGGAACCTGAAGTCCTAGAGAATGGGATCTCAAGTGGTTGAGTGGAATTTGAATCCCTTGCATCCAGCTACAAAGCCTGTGTTCTTCCTACTGTACTGCATCACCTGCATCTTGCCATAAATAGTTAGCCTGCTTTTCTCCAGGACTGGAGGCCATTTGGTATTTTTTTTTTTTTTTTCTATTTTATGGATTACTGAGAAATGTCTTCAGGCTAGAAGACTAGGACTCCAGTCCTTCCTCTGACTTCTCTAAGAGGATGAATTTCAGTAGCAGGAGTTCTTCTCTTGGATCTTTCCTACATCCATGGAATCAGCCTGCATGGCTTGGAATGCCTTTCTTGTGTGCTTGGTACTTTGCTGAGTTCTGCTCTAAAAAGAAAGGCAAAAGCCTGCTGCCTCCAGGACCTTCCCAGAGTTTATATTCCAAGTGAAAGGGCACTGTATGAATAATATATAATATATTATGATATATAATAATACATATATATAAAACACAATATACTGTGTAACTTTACATATATGTATAATTTACATGTGTGTATTATATATATATATAACATGTACAATTTTACACACACACATATATATATATAAGATCTGTCCCAAGTAGATGGAAAGTAATCTCAGAAGAAAGGCATCAGCGTGGGGTGGGGAAGGGTCAGAATGGGGGGCCCTTATCACTTTTCACCCAGACTGTGGTGGTAGCCCCTGATCACCTCTCTGTTCTCCATTCCATTCTCTGCCCAGCTGCTACCTTGATATTCCTAAAAGAGAGTAGGCATATTGCTTCTAGGGTAAAATACAGACTCTTCAGATTTGTGTTTAAGGTTGCCCCCTTTCCAGTCCTGTTTCCCATCATTCCTTTTCACGCCCTTGCTGCTGGCAGCTCCCCTGAGTATCTCTCTGCTTTTGTGAAGCAGAGAATCTTCCCTCCCTTCTTTCCTCCCCCTCCCCCCATCTTCCCTGGAGACCTCTAAAAGGCCTTTTCTTAGAGCCCCCCTTTTACAGGACTTCCCAGTCTGACTTCTCCCCCCACCTCCTGTCCTCAGGGCACTCTCTCATTGGGTATGACTTTGTCTGGGGCCCAGGACAGTGATGCCATTGATGCTGGCCGACCCCTCCTGGTTACTTTAGTCTGTGCTGCCTGGGTCCCTGAGAGAGGCAGTGAGGGGCAGGTGTCCCAGCTGGGACAGATTGAGGCATAATCAGGTTTGACTCTGAGGCCTGTCTCTCTTGGCTGCTCCAGATCGGGATGAAAATGTCTTCAGGAAACTTCTGAGAGAATGTCCCCCAGAGTCACAGCATGCCAGGGTGTCTGTCTGCTTTGTACTTTGTGTGGAGCTCTGCTCTTGGAGGGAAGAGGCTGATTCTTGTTTTTTCCCGTTGTGACACAAGTGCTGGGCACAGATCCTCATAAATAACTGGTGCTTTTTAATTGTTGAAATGTGAATGTTACAGAGAGATAATAGTAGTAGTCAGTGACAGTGCTTTAAATAAGCCTGGGGTGGGTGAAGGAGGTGATTTTATTATCCCTCTTTTACAGATGAAAACACGAAGCTGAGAAATGTATGTGACTTGCCCAGAATCCCTGGCCTGATCTAAGTCAGGATTCGGTCCTGACTACATGTCTACACTCAGTCCCCTAGTCCTCAGGCTTCAGGTTTGGGGAACCTCAGAAGGAGAGCTGTCTCACTGAAAGATTTCAGAACTGATATAATGAGCCTAACCTAATCAGGTGACATTTAATGGGAAAATTTCCACTTTGGTTCATTGAATTAAGGAGGGGAGAGATTGGTTTGGCTAAGCTGCTGATCCTGCAGAAAAGACTGAGGGACTGAGGGAGGCAGCAGCATGATGTGGCCTCCTGACACAGGAGTGACACTGTTCTCACTTCATTAATGGAAGCCTGGCTTTCACAGGGCCCTCACAGTTCCTTGCTGTTCTGCTCTGGCCAGCCCTTGTCTGCCATCTTGTGTTGAGTTTATTGTAGGAGGGACACGGTGACCAGGAACTCCCACCCGCCATCTGAGGAACAGTGAGGAATCAGATATTTAGGGGGGAAAGACCCTGCCGGTGGCATGAGGAGCTGTCTTCCAGAGGTTTTCACAGTTGTCTGTGAGGGAGGAATGACATTTTTATTGAGGAATTCCTTGTTGGTGAATGCTTGTTTTGTGCTAACTCTGAGGATAGAATTAAAGCAGAGTAATAGAAATGAGGAGGCCCCGTGTAATAAAGGATTTCCTAGCCTGGCAGCCCAAAGTTGGAATGTATTTAACCTTTAGGTAGTGAGTTTCTTAAATCTTTGGAGGTGTTCAAGAAGATGGTGGGTGATCAGTCTTTTTTTTTTTGGGGGGGAGAGTTAGATTACGGAAGGGAGTAGGGAATAAGCAGTTATTAATTACCTATTATGTACTAGGCACTTGGGTGAGCTTTGCTCAACAACTCTAGATACTGTCATTATTCCTATTTTATAATTGAAGAACTACAGCAGGCAGATTAAGTGCTTTGCAGAGAGTCACCCAGGGAGTAAGAGTTTGGAGCTGGATTTGAACTCGGGTTGCCCTGCCCTTGCCAGTGTGACCCTGGCCAAGTCCCTTCACTCTGTGTGCCTCAGTTTCCTCACCTGTAAAAATGAGCTGGAGAAGGAAATGGCCAACCTCTTTGCCAAGAAAACCCCAGTTGGGTCTTGGTCGAAACAGAGACATCTGAACAGCAGTGCCCTGGCACAGGGCTTTGCCCTCCTTTCGTAGGCTTGATGCCTAAAGGAACTCTGGAATTCTTTGGGCCTCCATGCCCCACTAGGGTTGTGGAACTAGACCCACATACCAAGATATGGAGAGTCCCACACTGGAAGTATATCACTTTGAGGCCCTGGCTGTTATTTAGTGAATAAGGCCATGTGGCCATGACTTGAGGTGATTAGGCTTTCTGACCTGTCTTAGTTCTGTTTTTCTTCAAGTCTGGAGGGGAGATGTCTAGGGGAAGTGGTTAAAGTAGCTGTCTGAGAGATGGGCTGGAAAATGGGGCTGGAGGGATGAGCACCCCACTGAGTGTCTACTTAATCCCCTGGTGATAAGGATCTCTGACACCCCATGCTGAAGTAAGCTAAAACAGGAGTATTTTTAGGTGGCCTGTTACCCTGCCCTGTAAGTGACTCCAGCCTGCTTACCTTTCAGCCACCTCCCCACCAGCCCGCCTCTTCCTTTGTAGCTTGTTGAACCTGGTAACAGGACCAGTCTCTTGCCCTGCCTTTGAGAGCTTTAGGTTGTGAAGATTTTTGTATTGGGATGAGGTTGAAGAAACTAAGACCGTTTAACATGCAATTCCTGCTTCTTTATTCTCGTCCTGCCTTTCACAATGAATCAGCTAAGTAGGTGGCAGGTAACTGTAAAGTATTAAAGAAATAATTTGCCAAATTCTGTGAAAAGGAAATCAAGCCTTTTGTCCTACTTGGATGAAGCACTTTGGGGTTTTTTTCCTAAGCAGTAAGATGAAAGGTAAAAAGATTTCTGATCATCTGCACAAATAATTTATGTCTAAAACACTTGACTGTGGCAACTTTTTCCCAGCAACTACCATGAGAGCATTAGTGACTGAAGCAGTAATGGACTTATTCCATGCATATCAGATATCACTGGGAAATGTTTGATTAGAACAGAAGCTTATGTGCATGAAAATATTCCTGCCAAATCAATTTAGGGAATGTATCCAGAATTATTCAGAGGCCTTAAGATCTTCCATCTGAAGGCAATAGGACCTCAGAGGCCTGGCTCAAACTTCTCCTCTTCCAAAGGCAGAAACAGATCTGAAAAGAGTTCCTGATCTATTCAGCATCAGCTAGGTAGCAAGGTTCGAGGGACTTGAAGACTTCAACTTTAATATAAATATTCTTAGTAATTTTTTGTATATCAACATGTATATTTAAATAATCTAAAATTGAAGGTTAGCTTAACTTTGAAAATGAAGTAGATTTTATGAGGTTTCTTTGTGCATTTGTGAGATATATTTGAGACTAACTCTCATATGACTATGACCTGGCAATATTATAAAAAATTCATATAATGCTTTGTTTCTTCAGGATGAAAATATATACAGTTTCCAATTAAATCACACATTAAAAGGGGAATACTAAAATATAGGTTTCCAAACATACTTTTTAAAAAAAGATCTGTGATCTGCCCTTTTGTTAGAATTACTTTTAATTTAGAATGTTGAAGGCTTTTGTAGGCGCAAATAATCCTTTAATTGTTTCTTTTATGTGAAAATCGGACTCAAATTTAATGCAAGCTTCCTAATAAAGCTGTTAGTCATTGAATCCTAGTATTTGAGATCTGGGAATGAGTTGAGGATCTAGCTCCACTTGTTGGATTGATTCTGGCTTCCCCAAAGCTACTGAGCTGCTCATTGGCTACTCTGGAGTGAGTCACCACATTCCCAGGCTCTTCCCCCCCCCCCCTGCTTCCTCTAGTGGGTTTCCCCCCTAATCCTCATTTTTCTTGCCCTCCCTGTAGCATTTGACACTAACTGAATTCTTAGAAACTTTGCTTCCTTTCCTGTCTGTGACACCATGTTATCTCTTGGGGAAACTGGAGCAGGGAGGAGGGGCTTGTTCTGATCCAACTCAGCTTTTCAGGTAAGTGGGATGGTTTCCAATCACTTTCCACTTGATTCTTTTCCTCTGGAAGTCAGAAGAGATGAGGATGCTGTCATCTGGCTGTTGTCCATTCATAAAAAGGTTGAGACCCTTGCAATACTGACAGTACTGCATCTCCCCCTTAGGCCTGTGCTATGTAGAAATAAAAGGAGCTCAATGAAACCTCCCATTTACACAGTTCTCCGTGACACTTTAGTAGAATGAACAGGTGATCCCTTGCTTTCTTAGGCTTCTCTTGTTAAGCAGTAGCCCAGAGAACAGAATACTAAAAGTGAAACCAAAACAAGAAAAGAAAATTATTGTGACCTTATTTCCTGTTTGTTTTTCAAAAGGATGGGCAGATAGATGCTGATGAGCTGCAGAGATGTCTGACACAATCGGGCATTGCTGGAGGATATAAACGTAAGTCCATAATTTGAATACTCTTAACTATTTTGTATTTTGACTGTTAACCATGTGTATTAAGAAAGCTGAAGGCTTTTGTTCTGGTCAGCAGTATTAGGAATCTTAGCAACTCCAGTGAACTGCTGCTTGTTGCTGACATTTAAAATTTCATTTGAATCCTTAATTTTCCATATGCCTTCTCCTGGAGGTCTCTTTACTGTGCTCAGCACATACAACAAAAAAAAAGTTATCCCATTCAGGAGTCTGAGTTTCCATATTCATTAGTAACTACCACAAGTAATCTAATTTGATTTTACCAATGCTTCCCCAAGAGGATCAGCAAAAATTGGGGTTGTCACTAGTTAAAGCAACCCTATCCTGGCAGAATGAGGGACAGTCAGAACCACACTTCTTACACATTTGAAAGGCACATATTCGTTCTGGGGGAGAGTTGTTCGAAACTGTTCCTTTTGCCCTTACAACATATCTGTCTCGTTTTAAAGGAAAAACATAATAATATTGATTAACTACTAACCTAATACACAAATACACTGTAAAGAAAAATAATAACACAAATACAAGTAATCCATATTGTGCTAACTGCCCACAAAGTAAATATTACACAGCTCTAAACAAGCATGCATTTAAAATGTTAATACCAACAAGTTTCAGACACACACAAAACCAAAGATGTACAATGGTACAATTTTTTGAAGGAAATAAAAATTGCAATCCATAGATCCATGGATTTGTAAAAGAAAAGACACATTAACAACAGTCTGTGCAAAAAACATCATTTTCAGAGGAAAACAGTTTGCAAACTAGAAGCTCTTCTGGGAAGGAGACTTTGCCTGCTGCTGTGAAGGCAGAGATTTTATACATAAATGCTAAGTGAAAAGGAAGGGAGAAGATAGACTGATAATCATTTTCAGGGCTTGGGCAGCTTCCCGCCACAAGCCCAGGAGTGAAGGCCAATACAGCAATTCTTAGGTTGTTGTTTCAGATCCTCCCCAGGCACATCACCAGAATTGTGTGACAGGAACAGTTTCTGTAGTCCTTGAGTCGATTCATTTACCATACAACTGTACAGGACAACCCAAGATGGTAGCCATTGTCAGGATGATTGGTAAAATTCAGCCACATTGTGACTTTCTGATTCCAAGCCAGAAAAGGGCACTCTGAAAAATCTAAATTACCATATCTAATAGTAAGAAAATTATGGCTCTTTTCACAATAGCATTGAAATATAACTTTCTGGTATTTTACTTTTAACTTTTTAAGTAAAAGTATGGGGACTGGGAAAAAATGGTATTCACTAAGCGTTGTTCTTCACGTTCATGTGAAAGGGTTCTGGATTCAGAGTCTCAGGATTTGGGTTCCAATCCCACCTCTGCCATTTGATGACTGTGTGCCATTGGACAAGACACCTGCCTTCTCCAGGCCTCGGCTTCCTTATCTGTAAAATGGGATGAAGTGCCCTCTCAGAGTCCTTCTGGGATCAGCCTTCTCGTAGGGAGACACTCTGGGCATAACTCCCAGAGAACTTTGGTCCAGTGACACCTGAGGCAGAACCCTCGCCCCTCCTGTCATCAGAGTAGGAGGCAGCTCGGTCTCTAAGGACTCCTTCCGAACCTCGGATCCTGTGCACTTGTCTGCCTCTGTGTATGAGGGCTTTTCTTTTGGGTCAGAATTAAAGGCATTTTAGCCTTTGGTGCACTTGAGAAATTTTTCCCTTGTGTTGTGATGGAGGCGTCCTCGGGAGCTGGTATTCTCAACAGTGAATAGCTGAGTTAAGTAGATGGCGGCCTCAGTCCATATGTAATAATGCGCCTTCTGAAGAACTGTGTTTCAAACTCCGGACATGGCTTATCTTTATAGTCCTGAAGGTCCAGTAGACTTATCTCAGTTGTATAGGGAAAAAAGCTAAAGATAAACTAACAAAAAAAAAGAACTAACAGCCCTTTTCTGATTATCTCTTCATTATTGCTTCTGCTTTCACTCTTGTCAGTCAATAAGCATTTATTAAATACCTGCTGTGTGCCAGGCCCTGGAGATACAGAGCTTACATTCCATCTAGGTAGTAGGAATATCTGCAAAATCCATAAAAATAGATAGAGGATTGGGTAGGGTCAGAGTGCAGTAATGGTCTAGTAGCAGGGGAAGAGGGGAAATCAGGAAAGATGGATGAGCTGCTCTTTGAAGGATTCTGGGAGTGAGGGGGAGGAAGGAATAGATGGTCATGTGTGGAGAATAGCCAGAGCTGTGCATCCCCACTGAGAGCTCGCAGCGATGTGTAAGCCCGGAGAAGGTGGGTGGGAGGCCGCTTGGAAGGGGCTTGAAGTGCCTGTGACGGCACTATGGCAGAGCTTTGCCCCAAAGCCCTCCCCCTCCATCTCTAGAGTCCTCACGCTGACCTGCCCTTCCTGCCTCCCTTCTGGCCTGAAGTCCTTCCAGGCTCTCTGTGTCACACTGGGCTAAAACGGCTCCTATTCATTCCAGACCTTCTCCACCCCGAGAAGCCCTTCTCATTCACACTTGCCTTGTAGGATGCCATCTCCTCTGCCAGAGTAAACTGCACTCCCCAGTCACGTCCTGGGCTTCTTCCCTCCTGCACCCACACTGTTCTCTGGACCTGGAATAATTCCCATAATGACTTTTTTTGCCTTTTGAGTTTCTTGTGATTGTTCAGGCATTTGGTTGTGTCTGACTCTTTGTGACCCCATTTGAGATTTTCTTGGCAAAGATACTGGAGTGGTTTGCCATCTCCTTCTGCATTGTGTCCCCATTTTACAGATGAGGAGCCAAGGCATGTGGGGATTAGGTGATTTGCTAGTAAGTACCTGAGGTTGGATTTGAACCCCAGTGCTCCCTCCACTGCACCACCCTTTGAATTTCTCCTCACCCCTAAAAGCCCACTTAAGTGGCATCTCCTCCATGAAGGCTTCCCTGATTCATGCTAACTTTCTTGGGTTTTCCCATTGCATCATTCAGCACCTTTCCAGGATCCTTATCACGTTAGTTATCCTTTCTATCTGCAATGTTGTAAGCTTCCAGACATCAGGAATTCGGTCTTTTCAAATTGCCCATGCTGGGTAAGCCCTGCATCTAGCTGAGTAAGCATTTGTTGCATTGTACTGAAAGTTTAGGGACTGATATGGATATCCTCTAGGCCCTTGTTGAGTAATAAAACTAGAACTAAAACCTCCGATTTCTGGTTTCCATGACACTGTCTGTTAAATTGTGTCTTTATTAACAATTAACTAACTCAGTGACTGTGGGATAGATTACTGGTTATATAAATTATTTACACTTTCAAGTTTTCTCCTCTCCTGAATTCTCATCTTCCTCTTGAACCTTGTCTTGTATTATTTGGACACACCTGTAGGGAGATAATTTGTAAGACAGCTTTGCTTGCCTTAAGCAATATTTTTTCTTGAGTTAATGCTGTAGTGTTTTCAGCTGAGCTGTACCTGTCTTGAAAAAGCTTGATGGGTCATTTAAATGTCAAGAGATTATGCTTGATGGAGCCAAGTCTTCATGTTCTCCATTTATTCATGGCCATTTATTTGCTCAGGAATGATAGCTAGTTAAGAACATAAATGTGGGAGTGGCTCTCTAACCAAAGGAGAGAGCCCATCCTTAAGCCTTCCTGCTCCTTTGTGTTTTTTCCACTTCTTCACCAAGTCTTGTTCCCACTCCCTCATCTTTGTCCCTCCTTTGTGCTCGTGTGACCGAGAACATGACGTGGGATCAGGCCTGTCTCTTGCCCAGGCTGTTGCAGCAGCTTCCCCCAGCTCTGTTTTCCAGACTTCTTGTTCCTCTTCCCCTCAGAGCTGCTGCTGTGCTCTTACAAAGCAGCCTGACTTCTGTGACTGCACAGCCCATGGCAGCCAGGCTCCAGATCCCCGGCTCCAGCTCATGCTACGCCCTTGGCCTGCCTGCCTTCTCACGGAGGCATCCCCAACCGGCCTGGGGCTCTGGGAGCTGCAGCTGCCTCCAAGCCCCGGCTTACCTACAAGCAGCTTCCCTCTCCAGACCATCACGGAGGCGTATTATTTGTATCCTCTGAGTAGAATGTGTGCTTGTTCAGGGGAGAGACTAGTTACCGTGTGTCTTTAGAATCCTTATCCATAGCACGTCTTGCATCTAGTAAATGCTTAATAAGTGCTTATTGGAGTAGGCTGAATTAGTGTAGATTCCGAAATCTTAATTTGAGAAAGCTACATTTGGGGATTGCTTCAGTTAAATAACTATACCATTAAACATTCAGTCATCTGGACCTTATGATTGGATTAATTTGCCTATTCTATTTCATGGATTGTTTCTTCCCAATTGAAATAACAGTAGAATTCCTCTTGAGCTTTAAAACAATAATAATTATGACACACGGTGTCGTGTTTTATAATACAGAAATTATATATCTTTTTCACTGTTAAGCTCATTAAGAAAACAAGTACAAACTGGGAAATTATGGATAGAATTAAATTGTGTTATTACTGTTTTTCCTTAACATATTATTGAGAATGTTATACTCATGACATGAAAGACATGTGGGGCACACCTTAGTGTAAAGTCCCTGCAGGGCCCATGTAGGGGGTCTGTGAATTTGGAAAGAGGAAAAATTATATCTTTATTTCCATATAATTGGTTTCCTTGATACACCTATTATTTTATTGCCAGTTAAAACATTCTTCTGAGAATTTCAGCAGAAACAGAAAGCTCAGTCTCCAGGAGTATTTCCTTTCTGAATTCATCCAGACCTCATTTCTGGATCAAATGCTTCTTTTGGCAGTCCCTCGTGTTGGTCACAGAAGGAGAACATTGTTCTGCCATTCCTTGGCATTGCACCACTCCCTGATTAAAACAGCTAAACACAGAAAGCTGGGAAGAAACTGGACCATCTGTGACACCCCAGCCTACCCCTTGCCCGTATTTCCCTTGAAGAGCAAGATTTAGAAGAGAAGTTTGGTTAGGGGTAGTGCCATTAAGAGAGGGAAGTAACTCCCCTGCTCTTGCAGCTGCCCTTTTGGGAGCACAAAGATGCCGAGCCCCTCAGATCGTTCTCCTTAACTCTGAATGGCGGCTCGAGGAGCCGGGCAGAAGGCAGTAAACTTGTACTTTAAAATCCATCCTTGCCTCTTCTTCTCTTTGAACTTTGAGGAACTCTTTGACCTTCTTCCTACACAGCATTATATTTTCAGTCATCTCTTAGAAAAGCTTTGTTTAAAAAACCTCGGCCAGGAGTCAGTTTTGTATTCTACCTAGTTAAAGTCACTTAGTAGGTCTGTCATCCCCAGCAAGTATCTTAACCTTTCAGGTCCTGTATTTCTTCCTCTGTAAAATGATGGTAAAATATAGTACCTCCCAGTTTTCAGGCTTTTTAAGTTTGAGAAAATCTTAGTGAAAGGGGATTGTCAGGGTCTTTGGAGGTTTGGGACCTGATAGTAGAAACCCTACCAGCTTAAGCAGCCAAATGAAGTCTGGGGGAAGATATAATGGTTTTTAGAGACATTGCTTTTGTGTTTCGTTTATCTGTGAATAAGATGAGTATTTGAAAGAACAGAATTGAACTAGAAAAAGCTCCCATGCTCAGGATAGTTATGAAAGATGATCCATTCAGAGATTTTTTTCGAAAATTGAAAATCTGCTTTCTAGCAAGAATCACTATAATTTGCTCTTATTTTATAATTGCAGCTATTTGTTTGAAAAAAAGTGGGGACATGATTTAAATTTTATTGGGAAGTGGGAAGAAAGCTTCACTTTAATAATCTCGTAAACTTTCCTTAATGAATTTTCAGGCCCAAGTACATTTTCACGAGCTCACAAAATAATCTTTAGCTCTATCCAAATTAATCTTTTGTTTTCAGCCCTATCTGTCACATACTTGGAATTTCATTAGACATATAAGTTCCTGTGCATGTCTTTATTTTTTATTCCATTTAGGCCACTATTTGCTTTGGCTTGGGCATCTCTGCAGGCCCTGGGAGTATGTGCTAATGTGCTAATTGGCTTGGGTGAGCTAAGCTGAGAAATGTTCATCTTATCCAGACATTGAGGAAGAGGAACAGCCAAACTAAGAAAATCCACACCGTAATGGCGCCGTGTGACAGCCTCCCATCTTTTAATTTGAGGATAAGGGATCCATCTTCCACAAAGCAATAGTTTCCAATGAGTCCAAAGTAGCCCAGAATGCAGTAATTGATAGTACAATGATGAGCTAGCATAAGGTTTAATTATGATCAGTAGATCTCGTTTTTAACACAGCAGCAGTATGGCAAAATGGCCAGAATATGGGACTTAAGAGCAGGACGGCAGAGTTTAGAGGGTAATCCCTTGAGAGCGGTGTGACTCTGGACACTTTGTGCTGCATTGGTGAAGAGACTTCTCCTACCTAGAGTTTCCTGTACTTCAGGAGATAGGAAAATGTATAATAAATTTTAGAAAGATATCTATCAGAGTGATAAACATGATCACTTTTTTCTCTTAAAGGAGGGCAATGCCTTAATTATCTATAAAAGGAATTTTTTTTTCCTCTCCCAGGATCCTGAAAAAATGATGTATATTACTCTGTTGTTATTAAATAAATTCCAGAAAGAAATAGTTGTCACATCCTTGATATGGCTTGCTTAGGTGCTTAGTAAATGTGTGGAAAAATTGACTGTATGAGTACTGGAATCGATGTGACGGTATTACTATAATGAATTTTTGCTCTTTTTGTTTTGACAGCTTTTAACCTGGAGACTTGCAGGCTTATGGTCTCAATGTTGGATGTATCCTTTTGATGTTGAAATTACTATAATAATTATGACACAGTAATATTTTCCCAGAGTAATGAACAGAATAACCCAAAGGTAATTGTTCAGTGTTATACAAAATACTATTAGCATAAGCGATTACTTTTTTTAATTGAAGTAAGCTTTAAAATGTTGATTTAATTTTGAGATTATAAAGGAAGTTTATTATTAGCCTCTTTTTATGAATCAAAAACATTATTCTCCCAAAAGCTGTTCAGAGTTGCCAATAAAATATTTTTCTTGAGGTTGCAAAGGCTAAGATGATTTTAAACAGTGACAATACTGTTGTATCTCTGGTCATTTCATGGGGGGAAAAAAAAACAAATTTTTTGGCTTAATAGTGATACATAGTAGCATCATTCAGGTGATAAAAATATAAGGATCATGTTGATTATGGATAAAATATTTTTAATTTTATTAAAATTTCATAAGATTCCATTTTTGACCTCCACTTCTTAAAAGAATGAATAAACATCTAAGGATGGCGCTACAATCATTGAAAATCTTGATTTAGGAGTGCTTAAGTAGAAGTCTAGGTTTTAAGACTGGATCTTGAACAAGGAAGGTGATGGTTTTCTAGTCATTCCTGAGCTAAGCTTTTGTGTCCAATTTTGATAGTTTCATTTTAGAAGGCCAGTCAACTAACTGGAAGCTATCCAGAATTTGTGGGGCATGAGGATTGGTTGAAGAAATTGAGGATAGCCTAGGAAAGAAAAGTCATGATAACTTTTCAAATATTTGCAAGCTTCTTATGGAAGAGAGATCGAACTTTTTCTCCTTATAACTGGAAGATAGAACCAAGTGACCAAGGGATAGAAATTGTAGAAGATGATGATTATTTCAATAGGAAAAACTTACTAACAAGTGTGTGGAGAAGTGAAGGTAGCACATTGTCTGTTGATGAAGTATTTTAGGTAGAGATGAGTATTTATTATGTTGGAAACCGGGATAAACTTTTCAAGTTTGAGAATCCATTTCAATGCAAGAAAGTTTTTAGACATGACCATAATTTCTATTAATATGCTGATTGAGAAGATAGAGGATGACAAAGCTTCCATAAATTTAGTAATGCCTTTAAATGAATTTTGTTTTTCCACAAGTTACATTCATTTAAGAAAGAATCCATATGTGTGAGAGAAATGTCATAACAAATGTTTTTCAGCCTGAAGAAGATATATTTGTTTGTGTATTATGCTGAATCATGCTATATATTTTATTGGATTTAAAGATACAGATAATAATATTTTGTGTACATCAAGCTTTATGGATCTCTTGAAATAATATCAAGTGCATTTAGAATTAGTTGAATGACTATTCCCAAAGAATAATTCTGAGTGAATTAATTAATGTCAGTATGGAAAGAGGTCTCCAGTAGATTGGAGATTTTTTTCTTGGCCCTGTGCTGTTCAGCATTTTAACTGATAACTTTATGAAGAACAAAGTGCTGTGCTTTTGTCAAATTTGCAAATAACACAAAACTGGGAAGAGTAGCTAACATGTTGGATAATGGAATCAGGATTCAAAAAAAAAATAGCAGTAAGCTAATTTGATATGGATAAATGTAATATGCAGTACCAGATTCAAAAAACAAACTCCCACCATAAGATTGTGATGAAAGAGACATGGCAAAGTAATATTTCCTGTGAAAAGATACAGGGATTTTTGAAGATTGCAAGCGCAGAATGAGTTAACCTTGTGACATGTTGGCTAAAAAAGTAAATGTAACTTTAGACTTCATTAGGAGAGACATTGTGTCAGAAAAAAGGAGCTGATAGTCTATTTTATTCTGTCCTGGTAATACTGTATGTGGAATGTTAGGTTCAGTCTTAATTATCATATTTTAGGAAGAATATTGGTAAACTGTAGGTCAGTTGGGATGATGAGGGGACCATGCCATCTGAAGATAGGTTGAGGGAACTGCCTGGAAAACAGAAGGCTTTGGTAGAACAAGAAAGCTGTCTTTAAAGGCATGTGAAAGAGATTGTTTGTTTGACTTGTCCCCAGAAGACACAAAAATTTCAGAGAGACAGATTTTGGTTCCGTGAAAAGAAAAAAAATACAACCGTCCAAAAATGGAGTGAGCTAACTCAGAAAGCGGTGCTTTCCCCATCATTAGAGGGCTTAAGGTGAAGGTGGCCAGAGCAATATGGAACGTTCAGGTGGATTCCTATTCAGGACTAGGTTGGGCTGATAAGGCTTTCGCAATTGGATAAGACTTGCAACTTGGAGATTTTCTGATTTTCAGTGATAATTTTTACATTATAAATGAGAGTTCTGTAGCATGCCAGGTCACTGATCTCTGTTCTCCCCAAAGAATATCTTCTAAAGTGAACAATAAAACATCTCTGATATATGTGACTGGGATCAAGGGATTTTTGAACTGGAAAGAACCTGAATCATCTAGTCCAACATCTGCCTTTTGTTTTTCTTTATCCACAGCACTTTTGTATCTAGTTCTGTGTCTAGTACACATGGTAGGCTGAAAGCTGAACTAGATGGGGATTAAATGATAGTCAAGCCCAGTTTGTGGCAGAAAGAATGCCAATTCAGAATTAGTTTTAAGAGCAGTAGGCCAGAGCTATAAAATCAAATTCTAATTAATTTATAAGATCTAAAGTATGTGTGATCTATGACATAGACCTCCAAATTTTGGAGTAATTCAACTGTTATATTAGTGGCCAGAGTAGGTAACCTGACCTTAAAAATATTTACTCTAAGGGAAGGTTGGCAGATTTCCAGAGCCATTACTATGGAGAATAAGAGTTCTTTATAGATTTTGGGAATTGCATACTGATGAGCCTGACTTCCTTAACGGGCAATTTTGTGGTTACTTCCATAGTAGGACCATTGGATGCTTTAGGAAGGACAGCCTTCTAGGAGAAAGGCAACTCTCATAAAGCAATCATTCCTCACCAACCTGCTGGAGCCTTAGGGAGGTAATTACTTAGACTGTACCTAATACATAGTGCCAAATGCGCTCTCTCTCTCTCTGCATTTACCCCCCCACCCCCTCTCCTTTTCATGCATATTTATGTGTGAGTATGTCTGTCTGTCTGTGTATATATGTAGATGTCTTTGTGTATGTTTAATAAATAGCCTTGGGGAATGGTCTCACATAGGAAAATCCCATCTCCAAACCCCCCTTAGGTACCCAAGGCGTAAACCACCTGCATCTGTTAAAAACCAATTAGAATTGAGCTGTTACCTGAGATGGCAGAGCCAGGCCTTGGTCCTCCATTAGGCCTCACTTTGGGTAATAGCTTAGGGAGTTGGAGACCTTGGATCAAGATTATTTAGTAAGTCATTTATCCAATACCTCTCTGTTAGTAATTTAGTAAATTTCTATTAGTAAGACTTAATTTCTGTGCCTAGCTGATAGGATGGTTCTCTTAATTTTATGGTCATAACTCATATGCAAGATAATATGGTTTATAAAAAATTGGAAATAATATAAAATTTTGCCTAGTATAAATAAACTTATGGAGCCATCTCATTATAGACCATAATTGTGGTTTAATATATAGTTAGTAGTTTCCCCTCTTCCCCCCCCAACCAGGAAATGATAACATTTTCCTCACTTTCAGATCATTCCTTTGATTGTTTATGGCATTTGTTTTGGAAGTAAACCTGTCATGTTCCTTAATAGCCAATCAGAGGGATATGTCTGGCACCATGGGCTTTAGTGAATTTAAGGAACTTTGGGCGGTGTTGAATGGCTGGAGACAACACTTCATAAGCTTTGACAGTGACCGAAGTGGGACAGTGGACCCACAAGAGCTGCAGAAAGCCTTGGGGACCATGGGTAAGTGGTCATAATGAAACTGTTTTCTGGTTGCTAGAAGTCATAGTTTATCCAGACCAAAAAATAGATAGTTTTCTTTTCCTACATTTTCTAGAAATTAATGTGATGTTAGTAATTAGAACAGGTTCTGATTCATAGAATTTATTTGAAGTATTTCCTTCAAAATAGATTTTGAGACTTAAAAATGCATTTTAAAAAATGATGTAGCTTGTTTCTGCTATATCCTTCCTTCTCCCTGTGAAGATTAAACCTTCTTGTACAATTAAATCAGTCATGTACCTCATAACAAAAGAGAGCCATTCCTCTTAATTTTTTAAAAATCTTTTTAAAAAAAGAGGGAAAAAAGCAGCAAAACATCAGTCCATCAAAAAAGAATCTGATGTTATCAGTGGATCCTCCCCCCTGTGCCCCCAGCAAAGGAAAAGTCACAGGCTTTTCTTGTATCCCTAATAAGCTTTCAACCATCATCTTTTCTTTCTCTTCCATTAGGATTTAGATTGAGCCCCCAAGCAGTGACTTCAATTGCAAAGAGATACAGCACCAATGGGAAGATTACCTTTGATGACTACATTGCCTGTTGTGTAAAACTTAGAGCTCTCACTGGTATGTTCTGGAAAGGAATATTGCTGGTGTCCATTCATCTTTGTGACATTGCTCTTCTTAGAAAGCATTCGTCTTTCCTAGCTGGATGCCTATTAAACAGTGCTGTTAATGATGGGCAGTACTCGATGTGTATGAAAGTCGTGGTTTATAGGTTGAAAGATTCAAAGAAATTATCTTATAATCACAAAAGAATTTATTAATGCCATAGCTGACTCTCCTAGAAAGTCTAGCAATTAGGAGTTTTGCAGGAGCTTTGTATCCTGAAAATTTATGGCTTAGAGAGCAGGCTAACAGCTACATGGGAGAGAGCAAGGTACAGGTAAGGGAGCAATATAAAAATAAATAAAAAAATAAGGAGCAACAGAGAAGAGGTCCATACTCCTCAACTAGATATGCACTAGATCCTTGGCCCTGACCCATCACTACTAATGCTATGGCATATGTGTTTCCTTCCCCTCCACCTTTTATGTTTGTTCTTCCCACAATGGCATAGGAAATCTTTTGGCAGATAGTTATTTACAATTACTTACTATGTTATGCTAATTTTATTTTTTTGCCCCCAAAATAGATAAAATAAATAACTGCTGCATGCTGCTTTTGTTTGATTTTGATCAAGTCACAGGAGGATGCCAATGATTTATTATTGAAAGTGAACTGATTAGATCGCTTTAGAAAGAATTAAAACATTGCTCAGCTATTTCAGGTTTTTTTTTTTTTGAAAGGAAAATACTTTAATATTTTATTCTCTTTATTTATTTTGTCTTTGATTCCTTGTGTATAATTCTTACACTTCCATTACTTCTGTCATGCTTCTTCTCCATTCTAGGATGCTACTTTCCATAAAATTGGAGGACATATTTCATTTATTCCACAAACAATTCTTGAATACCTCTGTTGTATTTCAGCAGAGGTCTCTGATCCATCTATCTACTGCCAGATTTAATATATGATCTTTAGATATTTGCAATTCGAAAACTCATGCCATCATAAATTAATAATCTTGATAATTGTGCACCGGTGAATAGAATGGTAGGCTTAGAACCAGGAAGCCTTGGGCTGTGGGACCCCAACAAGGCAAATCCCTCAGCCTGAGCCTCATGTTTCCTCTTCTGGAAAGTGAGGGGGATTGTGAATAAGAAATGAAATAACATTTGTCAAGTGCTTTGCAAACTTTAAAATGCTACATAAATGTTAGTTATTATCATAAAAAGGAATTACCTGTTGCAGATGTTTGGTTTCTTATAAGCTGTATACAAATATATTTTTTGTTTCTTGTACAATATAAATGAGCTTTATTTTCAGGCTTGAAGCCAAATTTGTAAATAATAGAAATTTTAGAAAAACTCTAAAATTACTGTTTCATTTTAATAAGAATTATAATTGTTTGTAGGATTCATGCTGCCTAAGTCCTTCTGAAAAATCTGCCTAAATTCATCTTTTTTCTGATGTGAATTTGTTTCATTGTTTTATTTTGAAATAACCTAATTTTTTTGTCATTGCTTACTAAATTTAACTCCATATTATTTGGATTCTTCTAGAATCTAAAATCATGAGAATATCATGAGAGAATATTACACATTTAATTTCCATGTATTTTCAGATAGTTTTCGAAGAAGGGATACAGCTCAACAAGGTGTTGTGAATTTCCCATATGATGATGTAAGTCTTGGTAAATTGCTTGAGGTTTTGATGGAGGGGGGGGGGAGGTTTGTGTTGACTGATTGAACTAAATTTAGCAAGCTCTGTTGATGATCTGTAAAAGTTGGTAACCTTTTCTCTTTAGTTAAAAGAGTAGAGCAGTACTGGAATAATGAGCTACATCCACCTTTCACCACTTTGATGACAATTGAATCATTGTGATTCTTGAGAGATCCTGGGGTCCCGTGATTTGAAATCTTAGAGGACAAAAATAGTTCCCATTTCAAGATCTGTGAGGAACTTTTCTAACAGGAACCTTTGTGAACCATTTTTGAAGGAATGGTAAGGGCATTCTGAAAAGTCAGGAGGTCTGGATATAGGAGTCCCAGCTCTGACAGTTACTTACCAAGGTAATGTTAGGCAAATCATCTAATTCCCTTAAGCCTCAGTTAAAAACAGTGGCAGCATTTTAACTTTTTTTTCTGTGAAAAAATTGAAAGTAGAAACTTTAAAAATAATGTATTTTTTGAGTTGAAAGTATCTGTTACATGAGGCTCCTGCCAGTGTGCAAGTAGCTAGCTATTGTTTTTGCATAAACATAAACTATTTTTTTCAGAAGACTTTAATGGAAAAAATTAAGATTCAGGAACTAAAAATCCTAATGAAGACATTAGCATAGTTTCCAAAGAACAGGTTCAAGAATTAAGCACACTAGTGGGGATTCTTCTCCATTATGGTTTTGCTGCATTATTTGGTCAAACCAATGTTAAGATTATTAAAAATAAATTTAAGAACAATGGTGATAATGTTGTGGAAGCTCTTCTTTATACTCTTAGAAGACTCTAAATGATTGATTAACTGTATAAATATTAAATCTGATATTTGCAGTATGTGTAGCAGCACTAGATCTAATAAGATTTCCATAGTCCTAAATAATATCCAATAATAATAGATTAAGTAGTTGTGTAAGTATATTACTTGAAAGAAAATGTCTTTAACATTTATTGCTATTGTTTCAATAGAGTGTTTTATATGAGAATCCCTAAAATTGTCAAGATTTATTTGGAACAGAAAAGACTTTCTCATAACAGTAATCATCTGAGACTATTAGGTCATTTTTTTTTAAAGCTAATTCATGGGCCTTTGCTGTCATTAGGGTGTGCTGTATTTTTAAAGTACAATCTTCCTTTCCATTCACTGCTTGTACTCAACATTGTCACTTTTTCATAATAATAGCAAAAATTCTTCTCATAATGAAAGTGTAGAACACAATTTGTTAATGATCCTTTGGGCACTTTGATTTTTTTTTTCACCCCACAGTTCATACAGTGTGTGATGAGCGTCTAAATCAAAGGAAGAAGATGATGGGCATGACCAACATTCCTCTTTGCATTTTGCTTTGCGTTTGTTTATCTGTCATTTATAATGTGTGTAATTTAACATTGGCACATTCTCAAAGATTCATTTTGTAAAGATTTGTTGCTTTATATACAATTAAGGTTTTTGTTTTTAGTTTTGATAATAAATGTTTATTAAAAAAGGAATTTTAATAACTTAAGATCAAGTATAACACTTCATGCCTTGACTTTGGGCATGTCATTGAACCATTGTTAATCATGCTTTATTTTCTTTGCTAAGCCACTATTATATAAATTTAAGATGGCAAGAGTGTTTCAGCCATACTATGTATTTTCCATTATGATCTACTAAAATCTTTTAATGAATGTGTGATGGTTGTCTTTCCTTTTATATATAGAAGCTTGTCATTCATGTGGTAGTAAGTGCTGAATAAATTTTTATTTTAAAATTTGATACCCGTCCTTTGTGCAAAAAGAAAAGAGAATGTTGTAGTCCAAATCTATCTTGACTTTCCCTTTTATACACATTTGAAAACCAAATTACTTGAATTTTGACCCCTGGGTTTTCTTGAATTCAGGATATTGGGGCCAAACTCAAGACTCCAAATTTCACAGACAATGAATGTGGACAAACTCCAAAAATTCTCCATTGAAATTTTCTAGTTTGCTGTTTTCTGAATTCTTTCACACACTAAAATGGCACCATAATTGCCAAAATGACAGTGAGTTAAAGAGGAGAGGAAAGTGGGATTCATGGGAGGAGGGACTATTTTTGTAATGAGATAGTACATGTAGAGTTTTTTTCATTTTAAAGTACTACATAAATTATCAATTATTTAGTACCCATACAAAAATACTTTACATTTCTAATACAATTAAAAATCTACTATAAGGCAGTAAAGTTCTGTTCTGTGACTTTCTTAAGCAAAGGTTCCTGAGATAATACCTGGAAGACAGGAAGTGTCCTTGACAAATTTGAGGCATTTCTCCCCTCTCAGGATTATACTTGAGGGTCTCAAAGTTAACCTTGAATCTCATGTTCCTTACTTCTATTTTGCGTTGGAATCTATTTCATCCATTGTGAATTTTCATTATAGCTACATTAATTTCTTAATTGTTTTCCTTCCTTCCCCCCCCCAGCTTTATTTTTAAGCCATATAAATAATTACCCATATAATATAACTTGAATACCTTAGTTTGAATTTAGACTGATCTAAACAGAAATTCCTCCATTGCCCCAACTCCGGCCAATCTAGCATGATCACAAAAATAAGGGTGCTTCATATGGTATCATCACTAATTAAAGATCTGGGCTACTTGCAAGAATTTCTCTTATCTTGACTATAAACCACCAACAGTGGCCCTCAGGGTAAAAGTAAGAAGAGACTTAGACCTTTCAGACCTATGGAATTAAATATTAAGTTAAATGTATGTTTAACCTTAATGAAATCACATGGAAATGAGTTGATTAATTCCACAGAAGTGGCTGCATGAAAACTACATATATTAAATACTTTAAAAATTTTTTGATGAACAAATGAGCCATATTCTTGAGGCAGCTGTTTTAGATTGGTTGCTTAAATATAATTATGTTTGAATTATTCTGAGAGGGTAAGGATAGTTGACTCTGAAAGGGCAAAGCATAATGTTCATCAATTTAGGTTATATACAAAGTCATTGCATGATACATATTTTAATGAATTCTATGTATATGTCAAGAATACTACAGTGGACAAACTTCAAAGATAATCAGTTGAAATCTGCTTTCTGAGTTTCCTCATTTCAATGGTACCGTAATTGCCATAATGGAAACTAAAGTGTGGCTCCTAGTGGGGGAAATAACTGTCTTTTAGGCTATGAAGCCCTCCTTGAAGACCCCAAATGAAAGGTTGTAGTAGCACCAAAGTCGGGCTTTGGTGGTGGCTCCTCAGAAATGGCCATGGGTTTGGTTTGAGGGGTGGCTCCATAATATTTTAATGTTGCTTCTTAAAAGTAGAGCTCTAGCACAAATCAATAACTATGTCAATATTATATAACCAGTTTCTAAATGAAGCTGTTTGTTGGGGACAGCAGTTTGGGGAAAGAATCCATTTTCCAGCCAGTTACAAAAGAATATATCAGTTTGTTTTTTCTGTGGTAGTAATAATGAAGATCCCTTATCATCTCCCTTAGCATTGCACATTCAGGATCAAGCTTTTCTATCTGTCCTATAACTGAATTATCCTCTATGGGTTGTCTCCCCACTTAGGGTAATCTTTGAGAGGGACTGCCCTAGTCTATTTGTAGCACTGCCAGGCACATAATATGCTTTTTAAAATTGCCTTTTTCATTCATTTATTTATGAGTACAGATGAGTCCACAATGGTCTCCCTAAAATCTGAGCATTAAAAAAAAAAAAAATCAGAACTACAGCTCTTAATTCTCCAGTATCCTAGACAGGCCAAAACAGTCATTATCCCCAGGAAGGAGAAAGAAACCACCTAAATCATATCTGTCTTCTATCCCTCCATTCCTCTGTTCATAGAATAGTTTAGCATACAAGTTGATAATGCAAGACCATAAGAGAAGGGTTAATTTAAAAAATCACAAAACATTCATTGAAAGTCACTTTATTAATGTTACAATAATAGTAACATAGAAAATCATGGATTTTTTTAGACTCCTTGGACACTAGTAAAATTGTGGAAGGATTCGGAACCTCAAATTACAGTGACTTAAAAACAGCAAAATTTTGCATTTAGCTATTAATGTAGGAAGAATTATAACCAGAACGGCCTATATAACAAAAGCATTCAGGAAAGCTGCTGCAGTGATACATTTCATACTGGTCTTGACAGAACCTTGTATCTTTTAAGTAGCAAGAACTTGGGAAGTGTCAATCAGCCAAGCAAAATGCAATACCTTAAGTAATGGGTATCTAACTTTATACAAATAATTGCCCTTTCCCTGCCACAGTGAAACCAGTATAATTTTTTTTTCATGCCACTAATAACACATCACTGTGGTATGGCTCCAGATTATTTGAATGTCAGTTCTTGAAAGTAATGTTTGAGAGCTCTAGCACAAATCAGTAATTATGTCAATATTATATAATCAGTTTCTGAAAGAAGCTGTCTGTTGGGGACACCAGTTTAGGGAAAGAGTCCTTTTTCCAGCCAGTTACAAAAGAGTACATTATTAGTTCTTCTGAAGAAACTATTTTGCACTTATACAGTTATTGTAAAAAGAAAACAAAAGGAATCCTATACAAAGTGAGTGTGTGTGTGTGTGTGTGAGTGAGATTTTTACCCATAAAAAGACTGATTATGTTCAGTCCCACAATTTGAATATGTACTGGACTAGAAAACTCAGGTTTCATAATCAGGCAGTGATACACAGATATAATTTAGCAGGAATTCTTGTACTATAATTGAATAAATGTGTTAATTCATATTAGCACTTGGCTGTTTTGTATCATGGTATTATCACTAGCACCTCTATAGTTAAAGATCTGGGCTATGCAAGAATTTCTCTATCTTGACCATAAACCACCAACTGTGGCCCTTAGGGTAAAAGTAAGAAGACACTGAGGGGTGGAGAGGGGGAGGGAGGGCAAGGTAGAGAATAGTACTTTCTTCACAAACTCAATCATCCTTTATAGCCTGGATCTTGCCAATTTTTTCCCTCCGGTACTCATTGTGTACCTTTCTTTACCTTCTGCTTTATATAGACTCTACTACTTTTCTGTGCATTACTATTTGGATTTTTAGGAAACCCAGTGGGGCAAATTAGAGTACCAACTCCTTTGATTATATACTTGGATTCATAAACTGTTAGATCTTAGAAGAAGCTTCAGAGATTAGCTAGTTCAGGGATTTGTAACTTTTTTTTCTTTTTTTTAATCATGAAACTCTAGCCTCAGCAGCCATTCCACCTCCCATGATTCCCTTTACAGAATAATACTTTGTTGTTTACATTCATAATCAAAAGAAATTGTCGATTTCAGTTAGAAGTTAGTAAAAATAAAGATAAAATTTTCCCTGTCCAAATTCACAGACACCCAGAAATTTTTCCATTGACCCTATAGGATTATATGATTAGTGTTGTGCCCCAAGTTAAGAACCTCTGATCTAGTCCAACCCCCAATTTTAGAGATAAGAAACAAGCCTCAAAGAGCCCTAGTGACTTTTAAGGACTCAGGACTCCTTAGCGAAGCTGAGGAAGTATCAAACAACTATTCTGTATGATAAAGATACACATATGCAGACTGACGGAAACTCTGGAGCAAGTGAATTAAAGGGGCTTCTCCCTGAGCTACCCAGAGGGCCTGACTGCACATCCTAAGTCTGCTCATGCTATTGTATTTTTTTCTCTTTGAGACTGAACCTAGATTTTGCTGCCTTCCTAGGTAACAATTCTCCACCCCTGATAAACTAACCCTTTTTTTGATATGGAAATGAGACAGAACTGCAAGAGTGCCTCCCTCCACTCTGGGGCTTTCTATCCCTGATTCCCAACTATCTTTGTGTGCTTTAATTTGTTTTCTAGCCTTCAGAAGTGATTGTTGTTGTAGAAATTGGAAGTGATGGAAGTGAGTAGAAAAATCAAGCTTTTGAGGAAGTTAGAAAACTTGCAATATCTCATTTAGGCCAGGTAGGTGGCCACATATAGACAATGCACATGTCCCAATTATGTTTATAAGAACAAATCCTGCCATACAAATACAGTTTCTTATTTAGTTTACAGAATAAAATATGTAGAGTCTATATTTTGGGATACATTTGAAATAATCAACAAATCGAGAGTTGTCTGAAATGTTGTGGGGGTGTTCATTTTCTTCCATGCATGGGTGGATTTGGGGGAACTATCTGTGCTTAACATACTTGACAGTGAGCACCTGCAAATATTTCCCAGTGAGGGCATCTTAACCATATGAGTGTTTAAACAGCCAGAGGCCATGTGTATCACTGTCAATTTCTGCCAGAGCCATCAGACACCTTCCTCTCCCATGAAAATTATAGGTGGGAATATTTAAACAACCTCTTGCCTTCATCAGACTGAAAAAATATTCTTCTCATTCTAATCTCCACAATCACAAAGGCTTGTTCTTTTTATTCTGTTAAATGTCTGTCCCCCTAAAAAAAAAGATCTCTAATGGATGCACCCTTAAACCAAACACTTTGGCTTAAGTTTGGAGAATACTTGTCAAGGGAATGACAAATCTCTTTCAGATCCAATCCATATATCTGAGAAAAATAGTCTGGGTAGCCTTGTAAACATCTAGGGAAAGCATATTAGATACTGAAAGGGAATTAAAAGATAAATAATATTTTATGTATTTATAGGTGTATTTTTACATAAAACATACACATATAATATACATACATTTAAGTGTAGATATATAAAGTGCTACTAAAGGGCAGGTACTGCTTAAGATGAGAAGGAATTACTGAAACTCATATCTTATCTTCAAAGTATAGAGTTCTCTGAACCATGCTGCTTAATAGTTGATAGAGTAAAAATGTTTGAATAAATTTTAGTAGAACTTCGTATGGGAGACTTAAGCAAATAAATCTAAGCAATGGCATTAGGAGAATGAGTTAAGGACCTAAAAGTTTAAAGCATTTACATAATGCCAAAAAGAGAGGGAAGAAATAGTCAAAAGCATAATATAAAGTTAGCTAAGCAGAAGAGATCTGGAAAAATGGATGAGGGGTCAATGCCAACTCTGTCACAAACTCATTATATGACTTTGAATGTTTTATTTGATCTTTTTAACCATTTTTTTTTTTACTGAGATATTAGGAAGACTCCTATCAACCTCAAGAAATTAGGTTAAACGTTGAAACTTTGCTAAGTCAACCTTTTAGAAAAACATTTATCTCAATGGCCTTGGTCAAAGCAATGGTTCAGGATTAGAGACTATTTTTACAGCTTGATCCTACCAAGACCTTTGAATTCATTCATCAACTTAAACAAAACCCACATAGTAAAATTCTCTCTTCCTTCCTTAGGGATGATTCAGGACTTCTACAAAATACAGCAATGGCAAAAGAATCTAGGAAATATTTTCCTTCACAGTGCTTCAATGTCCGTGGACTGGCTGATTCATGTAGGGATGCTGCCTTTCTCTTTGTGTACTATTCACCCTTGTGGAGACGGTTTACCATTATTACAGAATCCCATGGCAGTTTGTGCTTCCTGCCTGCAAGAAATATGGCTTTGTCAGAATTCAGGCCACTTGACCAATTTCCTTGAGAGCCTTCAACAAACTAAGGTGAAGCTTCCCTTCACAGGAGCCTCCCTAGTCACCTATCTTAATGATGAGGGGGTAATGAGAGACTAGTTGAAAATATAATTATCAAGGGACTTTGAGCAATTCCTTTAAACCAAAGAATTGTTTTTAAGTTATTCATTTGCTTTTGACAAGTAGAAATTGTCTAACCTTTTGTCTTAGCTCAAAGCTTGAAGGACAAAACACTGGGGGTTCAAAGGAGGTGTTAAAAAGGCCCCAGTATTGTTATTCTGTGCTTAGTACAACCATACCACAATGGCCTTCTGCAGTGGATTAGTTTCTTCAAATATGATTCAGATGATTCCTTTGATTCCCTCTTTGGAAACAGGGATGGCGTATGGCAAGGATATTGGATTTGGAGCTAGACCAAATGCACTTATTTCCTGTGTAACCTTGGCACTTAACCTCAGCAATCACTCTCCTCATCTGTAAAGGAGGGCTTTGAACGTCTATGACCCCATAATGCCTCTAAAACCAATCTATAAAAGTTGTTTGTGCTTGTGTTTAATGTAATGCACCCATCCTTTGCATGAATTCATCAAAAGCCCTATGATTTTAGATCTGACATAGCTCAAGTTCCAAAAGAATTTATCTCCAAATAATGTTAATAATCTGTGTAAAAGAACCCAATAAAATGGCAGAGACTGGAAAACCATGATATAACATTGATAATGGTTGTTCAATTTCTAGCAATGTCACCATTATAATAAGCATAAAGTTCTTTTCCCATAACTTTTAGCTGAAGATTACCAAAGAGAGTGACCTAGAGATCTTGGGAGCAACAAAACAGTACTCATGAGGTGACTCCCAGCCGCCTTTCACTGTCAATTTCCTTCAAACAGTATCCCCTGAAAGGCACATATTCATCATTTCCATTGAAAATAATGGGAGAAAAGGGAATAAAAGAAAGAAAGATCAGCCTGTGACCTGTAGTTACAAGTGGGTGCTCTCCTTATGAAGTTGGAACACTTCGATTGGACAACAGATTTCTGAGGTACACTAAATTTAAATTGTTAAATTCATTCATCTGTTACATGTAAGCTACACAGTACCCATCATATACTTAATGCTGGAGAACATTCAATCCACATTAAAGGGAGAGGTCTTGTTCAAAAGCCACTTTTATTCACACAGTCTCCAAAATCTCCTGGCCCTCTTTGCCATCAACCCTTTGGTCATGTTGGCAAATACTTACCCAGACTTTGGCAAGAAGGTTTTGCATTTTTGATACAAGATCAACCTTCAAGTCATATCATGTCCTGCCCTTTAAAATGCTCCATATGTTTTGTATTTGAAAGTGGATTGGATTATTTTTTAAAAAATTCAGAGATGTATAATAATCAAAGGACATGAACATAAAAACAACACAGAAGGCTGCTTGAGCATTTGGCCCTCTTCACTCTGGATGCTCACAATATTTCCCTGTGAGCATTTAATGAAAATTAAGGGGAAGGGGGAGCAAATTAAGAGGGGCAGCTAGGTGGTACCATGGATAGAGTGCCAGGCCTGGAGTCAGGAAAATTCATCTTCCCGAGTTCAGATCTAGCCATGGACAATTCCTAGCTGTGTGACTTTGGGCAAGTCACTTAACCCGATTTGCCTCAATTTTTTCAGTACAGTAGTAAAATGAATTTAGAGAAGGAAATGGCAAACCACTCCAGTATCTTTGCTAAGGAGACTTTAAATGGGGTCATGAAGAGTCGGACATGACTGAAAGGACTGAACAAGAAGCAAATTAAGAAGCCATCTTTGACATCTTGCCTGTTCCTAATCATTCATCTCAAGGAAAAGGATCAAGAAATGAGGAGACTGAGAAAGAAGTAGTACATATCACCAAGTGTCTCATTGATTCTACCACTGGTCTAGTTCATTAGAACAAATCACCCATTTAGAAAGACCCAGTGGGACCATCACCAACTTCCAGTCTTCCACTTGGTTGAATTGGAGGAAGGAGTCTTTTAAATTAGAATTCCTATTTTTCTGTGAATCCAAAAATAAAATTCAGGGTTCAAAATATTAGCTTTCTTCCATCAGTTGTTTTTATAAGCTTGCAGATACTACACACATGTGTATGGCCTCTTCAGGTTTCATTTATCAGTCTATTAGGATTGAAACTTGCAGTATTCTCCAATTGTCTAAGTGTGTCTGGTATGTTTCTTTTGTTTGTTTTTCCCCAGGTAACTTCCTGTACCTGGGTCCAAATTGTTTTCATGTCTAGCAATATAAATGGGCCAGTCATAAATACATGGAAAACTGTAGCTGCTAGAGTTAGGATTGTAGATGTTGCTGGAAGAAAAAGGTGGACCACCGGACAACCTTTAAGTCAGGGAGTAACGTAGTACCTAACTGCAGAGTACCAGCTGTCATGTGCCACGTTAGCACGATGTTGGGGGCAGGAAGCCCTGATTGGCATTTTGCTGTCTTGATCACTTGCTCCAAGCCTCCGGGATGCCCATAATTTAAGGGGACATCAGATGTTCTGACCAGACACTAGTGTTGGAGAGACACATTTACATCCCCGACTGCTATATTTACAATTTAACCTGCTCGTCATCTTAGAAGACCATTGGATCTGTAGTGATGTTATTAGTCGTGAGAGACTATTTAGGCATTTGGCAAAATACACTTGTGTGTAACAGCTGTTTTTGACATTTAAAAATGTTTACTTATGTACAGTTGTATATCTAGACTGAGAATATAAACATAAAAAGTAAAAAAGGATGTACATTTTAAAGTGTATGTAGGCTATTAGCCTCTCATAGCTTGCAATCCTGCAGAAAGAGTCCTGTTATGTCTTAGCCCTGCATGCTAGTTGCTACTACGATATGTTGTTTCCTTAAATGTGGAGAACAAATGGAAAAAGGCTCATGCACATAGCATTATGGTCTCTGGCGAGGATGTGCTTCAAGTACCCAGTCCTGGACCCACAATTGACTTCATTTGGACTGTATTTCCCTTCTGAGAAGCTTGCCATATAGAGGACCTGTGAATTACTCTTAGTCCTATTTGTCTATCTATCTGTCATGCGGATTATCCTTGGCCCTACTCAGACTATTTGTTATTCTGTGTTAAATTATATGAGTCCCAGGGTTCTTTACGTGGTTTGACTAAAATTCTAAGCCAGCAGTGGAAAAAAAAAAATGATCCAGGGATGAGATACAGCTCTCTCTCCTCCTTGGCATTTCTGTGGGGTTTTCGTTTCGTCTGAGGAGCAGATACATTTGCTTTGATTCAGTGAGGCTGAATTTCTATAAAAGTTGAAGTAAACAGTTCCAATGTGTCACATGTAAACAGCTGATCTTAAATGGATGTCTCCCATAGCTGCATAAAACAAAAGAAAAAAATATGAGTTTTGGAAGTTGGAATCAAGTTCACCATATTCCTCATGGGACTCTCGAAAAGAAATATATTTATTTATCATTGTTTTTAAATAATAGCTTTTTATTTGAAAACTATGCAAAGACAGTTTTCAACATTCACCCTTGCAAAACCTTGTATTCTAAAATTTTCCCCTTCCCTTCCCTCCACTCTCATTCCCTAGACAGCAAGTAATCTAATATAGGTTAAACATGTGCAATTCTTCTAAACAAAAGAAATACTTTTAAGAGGGCAGAGGGAGAATGGACACTTAGATAGATGGTGCAGTGGATAAAGCACTGAGCCTGGAATCAGCAAGACTCCCCTTATAATTGCAAACTACAGCTATTTAACAAATGTTGTGTTGAACATGTTTTAAAAAGCTGGACATTTTAGGACCTCTCCCATTGCTTCTATAACAAAGGCATAAAAATGATCTGGACTTAGCATGAGAAAGAAATGAGAAAGACAGAGTTTAAGCTCAACACCCATTAGATCCTTAAATGTTTGTTGCCTGATGTTGTAAGGATCCCTTTGCACATGGCTTAGAAGTTAATTTTCTAAATATCTGAAAGAATATTCATTTCCTGACCAAGACCTTTCTCCTCATTGATTTTGAGATGAAACCAAAGAATAGAGGGACAGGGGCCTATTAGCAGGTAAACATGTCCCAGACAAGCAAATACTTGTCCATTGGCTTGTACAGGTATGACTTTTGAATCCAAATCAATTAGATTTAACAAATATTTATTCACATCTGTTATGTACAAAGAAGAGTCAGTATGGTATACAGAAAAGAGAGCTGGCTTTGAAGTTGGGGAAATCTCAGTTTGAGTTGTGGACCTCTGACACACTAGCTTTGTAAACCTGGGCAGATGACTTCATCTTTCAGTGTCCACACACGTCTTTCAGTCTAAAACTATACATTGTGTTGGAGTTCTCAACTAGCATCCACAAGGTAATTTCCTCATCAGGAGTTCTCCCGAACAACAAAGTCATAGGTCAAGACCGGTAGAAAAAAACAGGAGCAGCCATATGCCAGGTCTTTGGCTTCCTGGGCATCTTATATCATTGGGAACTCCTAGAGGAGAACACTCCTTCTGACAATACAGGTCAGCTCCTTCTCAATAGCCTAAGATCTTGGCTTGACATCCCTTACCTGAGGTCTGGAAATTTGTTTTGTTTTTTAAATTTTTTGATATAATTGGTTTCTTTCGTATATTTTATTTTATCCATTTTAAAACATAATTATGAAAAGGGATCCACCAAAGGGGCCATGGCAGACAGAACTCCTGTAGAAAGCTTCCTGGAGCCCAAGGGGTAACTTTCTAAGGGTGATATAGCTTCTAGATATAGCAGAAAAGAGATTTGGCTCATACCTTCTCATTTGAATGCTAGATCTCTCTCTCTCACTCTTTTTATCCCTCTCTCTCTCTCTCTGTCTCTGTCTTTCTCTCATCTTTTTCTCTCTTTTCCATCCCTACACTGTTCCGAACATCACACAGCATCTCACACCAGCAATTAGTGATACAAATTTTTAAAAAAATGAAATCTTCTCTAGTCTGAAGAAATTTATCTGGCAGTGTAAATGAGGGAATATAACAAGTATACACAAGGATATAAAAGATACACAGAATTATTTCTAAATGTTAGAATGACAGTAACCGTCAAGATGGAAGGAGAAGGAAGCAACAGGAGTGGTCTCATGGAAGGGGGGCTCTTGAGTTTTGCTTTGAAGAAAATTAGGGATTCCACTTTGTATTGCCACAATCTGACCACAAGACTGGATGTCTATAAAATCGGGCAGCTTTTATCAATGTTTCCCCCTTATGTCTCCCATGTCAATCTATCTTTCTGTACACAATGTATCTCTTTATTCAGGAGATGTTATTAGGAAATCATGTATTTTAAGTGGAATCTTCCTTCAAATATTCTAAGAGATCTGACTGCTTAAAGGAATCAGTTACAGGAAGAATCAATCACACTTCCTAATATACCTGCTTAAGTTGGCATTTTCATATAAAATATGCCAGAGTTGAGAGATGCAAGTGCATGGATTGTCTTTCTCTGGATCAAAACACATTTCCTAGCGTTTTCTCTTTCTATTCAATAAAACTAAACCAAATATAATAAAACTAAAATTGCAGCCAGAGATCAGTTCAATCTCCTGAAATATTCTATCCAACTGATTCTTTTCTGTGGGATTTATTGGTGAATTAAAGACTCACAAACCAACTTCAGTAGTCAAATATCTCTGAACAATGATCAGGGAGACTTTAGCGATTTACATTCAAAGATATCATGCAAAATAAATATTCTAAATATCCCATATAAGGACTCTGCCTTGCAATTTAAACAATGTAAGGGAAATGGAGTATAAAAATTATAGGGTTTGGGGCTAGGAGGAGTATTTGGTTACACACACACACACACACACACACACACACACACATCCTTCATTTTATAAATGAGAAAGCCAAAAGCCAGAGAGATTAAATGATGTACAAAGGGATAAATATATTAATGAATAAACACATAAAATTGTTGCACATACCCTGGCACTTTGTCGGTTAGCCTTCTTCTCCTCATCAGGAAGTGGAGGCATTGGATACGGATATTTCCTGCTGGAGGCAATAGATCCAGTAGAGGAAGAAGGAGATTTGGCAGGAGACAAAGTCCTGAGATGTTGAAAACACATGAAATAAATGGGATGTCACTGACCAATAGCAACCTCCACTATTTAAAAATCTGGCTCAGAACCAAATGGGTTCTAGTTTGAACTCTCTTTTCCGTGACTTATGATTACTACTAGAAATGCTCACTAACTACTTATGAATATCTCACTGTCATTTATGACTCTGGAACGCTGAAAATCTTATTTCTTCATTCTCAGAAATATAATGGTTTGCCCAATTGAATCATATTTTGTAAAACTATAGTTAAGTACATAGAACAAGTGGTCTATTGCTAGATAGGAAACTAGCCTGGAGAAGACCTATAAAGAGCAAGCAATACTGGTCCCTCAAATATGCAATAAAGCAATTGCTGGGTAATTTTTACCAGTCAGTGTGGGAATGGTCGAAAGAACAGGAACTTCAATTATATCTTAAGAGACTCTTAAAATACAACATGACAAATAACATTTGTTTGCTGGTAAGTCACAGAATTCATGCATTCAGAGGCCAGTCGGTTAGTTGTGAAGGAACAAAAGCAAGTACAGAAATGCTAAGAGTAAATTAGTAGGCATGCAAGCATTAGAGAGCGCAGAGTTCCAGCCAAACAGAGTTTGATGAGAACATACAAAAATGGTCTGATTAGTCGCTGCAATCAGCATTTCTGTAAGAAGTGAGTATAATAAGCAGGAGCCAGTAAATCTTGGTATCTCCGTGGAGGGCACACTCTGTGTCAATAAGGCAGGGAGCAGCACTTTATTGACTGGAATTTTACACATTATCACCACCATTCCCTGTCCTCCCCCTCCATCTCCATCAATTTCCCAAACTCTTAATTCCTTTTCTAAGACATTAGAAAGACATTAGGCATTTTCCTGGTAATGGATGTATTCCAGAAACAAAAAAAAAAAATTCTGAAATAAGCAAATGTAAGTTACCAATAGTGTATCCTGCCCATTCCAGTGTTATTTTATTATTATATGATAAGACTTGTTCCCCTGACATCACAAACCAATGTTCTGGTCTGGGAACTTTCTAATAGCTGTTTATCCATGTGGTCAAGTGGTTCCCAGTGACCCAACTCACCACAGTGGACATCAATGAGTTCTATAGGTCCAGAGCAGTGACCCGGTGAGCTACCACTATCTCTACATTCTGGTGTTCTGAGATTCTCTACTTTCTGTGGGTCTCCCAAAAAACAAGAGGATATTGGCCAAACCTGCCTAAAGAGCAAAAATGGAAAGCTCATTAGGCTGTATCACATGGCATACACCCAAATGACAGAGGCCGGAAGAGAGATCAACAGCATCTAGGAATCTGGAGAGACTTATTCCTGGAAGAGCACCTAATAAGATGGGGAGAGGGGAGAATTCCTTTTACCTTTTTTTTTTTTTTTAATTTAAAGGGATAGTTTTCTGCTCACACAAGAATGTCACTCTTTTTCCCACATCACAATGGATAGCTTTGGACTTGGAAAAATGAGGAACTAATTTAAAATCCTTTCTTAGATACTATTTGTCAAGAACAAAGGATAAACAATAATGACAAAAACTGGTTATGTGACCCTGGGCATGTCAGGCTGCGTCTAAGTTTTCTCCTCTGTAAAATGGGGATAATAATAACATCTACTTCATAGGATTGTCAAAAGGATCAAATGAGATAATATATGTAAAGAGCAATGGAGTTATCTATTACTTAAAGAAATGCAGTTTAATATGATACATATCCCTACACAAGTCTCTTAAAGAAAATTCATCTTTTAAATTAGAATAATATCCAGTGCTAGAGTAGTTTGACTGTACAGGAATATATAATTGTTATTGATGTTATTATAATAATTATGAAATTATCCTGACTTTTCCCCCTTTTAAAAATTCTGAGTTATTTTCACCCCATCTAGATAGAGATGTGTGTATGTGTGTTTATATATGCATATATAGATATATAAATAATGTGTGGGTGTGTGTTGATAGATAATAGAGATAGAGACACGTAATCTTTCTATAAACCATGAGGGATACCCTAAAAAGCAGGCACCCACTAAAGGCAGATTTTGGTTTCATTCAGGGGCTAGTCTGAAGCAAAGGACAGTTTGGTTAAGAAAAAAACACTTAAGTGTCCTTGATGAAAATGTGAAAAGGGTAAAAAAAAATCTGCCTATAGTGAATGCTTGTTTTTTTGACTTCTGTTGACATAGTTGTATATGCTGTTGATTTCTGGAGGAAGATGACTAAAAGGGGTGAGAAGGCACCATGTGATTCTTGGTGTCTAAAAATATTATCTCCCTCCATTCTTATGCAGCACTGAGCTGAACCATTCTAGCACAGAGCATTTTCCTAAGACAAAAGATGAATTTCCTTTAAAAGGGAAATGTACCCCATTAGAATGGACCTCTTTAAGCAATGAATAAAATGAAGCAGGATAAATCTTCATATTCTGGAACCTTCACGAGTCTCACTGACATCTGGGAATGGCATTAATCCAAGATCATATTTTTAAACTCATTGGAGGTTAGAGTTTATAGCTTCTTAGAATCCTTCCAGGATAATTCGTTCATTTTATGTTTTACTGAAGAATTAAAATTTATCTGTTATCGCAGGAGACATGCTATAGCATTCATGATTATGAATGTGAGATCTTTGCTGACAATTTTAAAATATTGCTGGTCATTCCCTAAGTCAGTTGTCTAAATAACTAGCCTTGGGTTTATGTAAAGCAGTATATTATAGTGAGAGGACTCTGGCTCTGGAGTCAAAGGATCTATGTTCAAATCTTATTTCTGATACAACTCCTTGAAACTCTGGGAAAATCATTTACCTTTCCTGAGTCCCAGTTTCCTTATCTGTAAAGTGAGGAGACTGGAAAAGATGGTCCTATCCAACTCCAATCAATCAAAAAGCATTTATTAAGCAATTACTGTGTGCCAGGCACTGGAAATAAGGGACTGAAGCAAGCCCTACACACAAAGATTTTACCTTCTAGATTTATACAGGTTTATCCCAATATATGGCAAAATAGGTAAAGTCTGCATAGAATGACTTGAAAGATACTGAAAAACCAGCCTACCCACTCAATTTTATTTCCTGTTACCAATTACTATGTGGAAAGCTTTGGGCTAAACTCCAGGGAGACAGAGACAAAAATGAAATAGCCCCTATCCTCAAGGAGCTTATGGTCTCTATTGAGGAAACAACAAAATATACAAAGTAATTTCAAGGAGAAAGCACAATCAACTGGAAAGGTCAGGAAAGGCATCATGTAGAAAGTGGAACTTGCATTGTGTTTTGAGGAAGTTGGAAGCAAGGGTGAGGATGGAATTCATTTCAGACATGGGGAAACAGCCTGTGCAAAGGGATGGTGGTGGGAGATGGGATGTGGAGGTATGCAAAACAGCTAGCAGGCCGATTTTACTGATACAGAGAGTATATGATAGGGAATAATATTAAATAAGGCTGGAAAGGTGGGTGCCATAATCCAGAGGGCTTGAAATGATAAATTCTGAGGGAATAGATGGTGAGTATCCTTTGAATAACAAGAGTGACATGGTCTGATCTGTATTTTTGCAATGCCATTTTGGCAGCTTGAGGGCAGGAACTTTTTTTTGGTAGAGAGGTGAGGTTTTTTGTTTGTTTGTTGTGTTTTTAGCCTGTACTCTTACTCCTAGTAGAGCATCTTGCACTTAGGAGGAAGCCATTTACTAATGCTTGTTGGATAGGATCAAATTACATGGCACATGGGCTCTCTTTATCCAAGATGTTAGTTATGTAACCATTTTCTTTCTTTCTTTTTTTTTTTTTTTTTGCTATACAGCTATTCTAAAGTCCCTTCATTGCTACTAATCCACTTCCTTATCAGTAAAATTAAAACAGGAATACCTGAAGAAAGTTTGAATCAGGAGACATAACTGTTGTATGTTACACATAGATCATTCTAATGTTTGGAAAGACATAATTTTACCCCTGCTTTCTTCCAAAGAATATAAAAAATGTTTTAGTGTCTCTTCTCTCAGTATTTCTCATGGGTTTTACAGGAACACAGGAATATCATCCTCTCCCTAGTCCTAGACACTGTGTCTCTTATAATACAACCTAAGATTTTAATTGCCTTCTTGGTTGCTATAAAATACAGATGACTCCTTAGCCTTTCAATTCTCTGCAACAGGGATATTATGAAAACTAATTTGGCTTGTAAAACTACAGTTTCTCCAAAGATGCTCCAAACTCTTTAAATAAAGATATGATTATCATACAAATTGCTCACACAAATCACTGTCCTGAAGAATTCATAAATGACCACAGGACTTAATTTTCTTTCATTTATCAACATGTAGATTATTTTAAATAAGATTGTCACATAAACACCAAATACCTATTTCTGATTCTTCAGCACCCATTGCAGTATTTGGCACATAGTAGGCACTTAAAAGTTTGTTGATTGATTGTTTTTATTTCTCTGATCTCTGTCCCAAGAGAGATATGGTGATAAATTTAGCCCAGTGCTTTCCAACACTAGGAGTATCAGATTCTATCACCAAGGACCTAAAAGATTTAAAGATCCAAGTCAACTATAATTAAAATATCAGCAGCAGCAGCCACCCCTTCTTTTAAACTTTAGTAGAAAGATATCAGATCCATGATTTCATTAGTATCAGGAAGTCCAGGCATGGAAACACAATCCTCTGATGCCAAAAAGCCATACTTCTGATATTTTTGTAGTTCTAGATATTTAATACTGGATAGATTCTGATCTCCCTGAACTTCCTGGGACTCTAAAGTTAAGTAACTAGCTCAGTCACAAAGTTGGTTCCTATCAGAGCCAGGCCTTCCAACTCCAAAGCTGGCTCTTTAGTCACTCCAAACACTGCCTCTCTTCATTGTTATCAGTTGTAATATAGAGTAGAGAAGGGAGACAAATAATAACTACTCCATATGAAGACCAACACTTTCTCTTCTCCTGGCTAAATCTCAATTCTTTCAACCAATTTGCATATGGAACATTTCTTTCACTATTCTAAATGCCTTCCTCTGGATACTCTCCAGCTTCTCAATCTTTAAATGTAGTGCTGAAAACTGACAAGAAATGACCCAGGATAACAGGAACATTTCCTTCCTATTTGTGGACACAGTGACTTTACAATTCAATCTAAGATTAGATTTTCCTTTTTGTTTGCTGTACAACAATTATCTCACATTGAGTTTGCAATCCTGTACAACTCTTAGGTTATTCCATAATTGAGAGGAATCACCTTCTGCTTCTTCCATCTTTTTCCTGATTTGTCAGTTTCATTTGTCATTCTTCAACTTTATCTTATCAAATTCAGTTCAGTGTTTTATAGTTTTTGGATCTTGACACCCTGGTTCCTAGCTTTGTGTTATCTGTAAGTTGGACAAGAATTCTACCCATACAAATTATTGATAATGATATTAAACAACACAGGATCGGAGTCAAATAGAACTATGAGCCTCTTTGCTAGAAATTTCATTCCAACTTCCACTGAGCCACTAATGAATGATTTCTTTTTCTAATTGACCATTCAACCAATTTCATCTTAGGTACTGAATTTTCTGTATTGTACGTCTGCTACAGCTAGAGAATTACCACTATATCTTGCTCTGGAAGTCAGGAATCATATAACATGAGAGAATTACAATGTACTCTTTATTCTTTGAAGTTATTTTGTTAATAGATGTAGCCTTGAAATCTCAAAAGGCAAGAAAAGCAGAGCTGAGCTTAAGCACAAGGTTGCCATAAGCATGAGCCAAGGAATTGGGGGTATACCCAAGAGGTTTGAACCAAAGGGAAAGCAAGAATTATTCCTGCTATCCTAAGACTTTTTAAAGTTTAATTTTAAACTTCTGGGACAGTTCACTGACTCATCAAAACCACAGAGCTATCAAATTGGCTGATCCCCAAGACCTGCAGCAAGGGTCCCCCTGGTTATCTTAAAGTGGAACAACCCTGGGCTGTAGCCTTTTATTAAGCTATTGTCAACAATGGCTTGTGACCAAGACATGGCTTTTCAATGATGTACCAAACCTCAATTTCACCCGTCATTGCAGGAGGCTATTTCTTAGGCCAATCAAGTAGAAGCGACCACCTTGTCAGCGGGCACATCAGACACCCTCTCATACTGCCCAGGCAGCTTTACACGTGCAATTGGGATCCTGAGGCATTTCCCCATCCATACTTCGTGCATCCATGCAGCTTCTGGGCAGATGAAGACTGATCCCAAAGACTATGAATTACTCTCTGGGAGCAGTATAAACTACTCAGCTGACCTCGTGGACAGGAATCACCTCTTCCAGGGTACCATTTTGTTAATTAGTATTAATAAGTGCTAAATTCATTTGCTAAAAAAAAAATGGCCATTTGCCCATCAGCCTAGGACCAAACAAGTTTTGGCGGAATGATGGTGGGGTGAGTGGAACCAACTAGAATCTGCCCATAAGCCTTAGGAATATAGGGCTAAGGGTGAACAAAATTTAAAGAAAACATAAAAATGATCTTACCTGTCTTGTTGACTTTGGCCATCTTGGGAGCTGTAGGTGAGGGTGGGATGTTTGAATATAAGTATGTGTGTGTAAGAGGGTCCAGTGTGGGAAGGTAGGATATGTCTGTGGTGAAGGTGGTGGTGGGATACATGTGAGTGAGTGAAGGGTATCTCTGTGGAGTCAGGCAAGGGGTTATGCCATGAGTGGGGTTTATGCAAATGTCATGAGTCAAGCTAAAACGCAGGTAGGCCTAATCATTTTCTCAAACTATTTGCAAGGTTATTCTAAATGGTACCCTGGAAGAGAAAGTCCACTTCTCTGGGGGCTGGGTGCACTTTCTCTCTCTCTCTCTCTCTCTTTTTTAAAATTTTGATTATTTTAAAAATCTTGTCCAAGAAATTCCAACTCTAGTCATTTACCTGAAAGTGTTCTTATAAGATGTTCTGAAAAGAGAAGGTACTTAAAGAACCATTTTTTTCCTCCAATGATAGCTTTCTTTGACTTCAGTATTATCAAAGTTAAAAATGAGGATCCGTCTATAGGAAAATACAAGGATGAATGGTGGTTCTTGTCAACTGAATACTAGAAACACAATTCAGAGCTGCTGCAAATGACTGGACAGAGTCCAGTCATATGATCTAAACAGGACACTGGATAGCTTCTGCAATATAAGAATCACAGCTCCTATTTGCACAAGTTAAGAACACTGGTTTTCTTGAAGCTTTTGCTTTCCACTTGAAGTGGTCTCCACAAAAGAAGTTCAAATACCCAGAAAGTTTGTGAAGAGCTGAATTTCTTATTGGAAGGAAGACTGTGTAAGAACCAGGGTGACATCTATTCTAGCCAAGACCAACTCTTGGATTCAGGAAGACCTGGATTCCAGTTCTATAATTAACATATTACTATCTCTGTGCGGCCACAAGTAAGCCACTTGAATGCTCCACTTCCTGAACAACTTGATGAAGACCAAGAAGTCTTCAGTCTTTAGAATTTCCATACTGGGAAATCCCATGCTGATGAAATCTCAGGTCCAGATCAAGTATACCAATAATAATGAATAATAATGTTGAAGACTGTTTGTATTATTGATAATCCATGGAAAAAATAATTTGAAAATATATTCTCAGTGTAACTGTTAGTCAACACCTAATAATCATTCTAGCCATCCTACACATTTTCACATGCAGCCATCATGCTTTCAATGAGCTTCATGGTCATAGAAAAAAAATCCAATACATTATTTAAAAGAGGTAAAATTCCACGGCCTTCTGTCATCCTCTTTTCACTCAAATTTAGGATGCCCTCTCTACTTGAGGCAATGGGCAGGGAGAATGCATTATGGAGCCACTTGATTAGATAAATTAAATTTGGAGGGGTTAATGTTTCTTTATTAGTGGAAGGTATGTCTCATGCCTGTAAGACACTATTTAGCATAAAATGAAAAGGAAGCTACTTAAAAGCTAGGGAGATGGTAGAGGGAGAAGGCATGCACTAATGACACCCCTTTCAAATGGTTTTATTTGAAACATTCAGAAAAGAATGAAAATTGCATGGAAAGCGGACAACAAACAACAACAACAAAAAATTAAACAGAACCTCCAAACCAGCAAATGAACAGGGAATCCTTTCCACATATAGGGACTTGTATTGAGAGATACAAGATAGAGAGTCCAGCCCAACCCCAGTATTTTTAAGTGCTGGAGGTGAGGTGGGGTGGGGAAGGAGAAGGGGTGTGGAGCTAGTAAACTTTGAAAAGAATAGAGAATTAATTCACCAAATACCTAAAGTATGGTCCTTCAGAGTTTTTATTCACATCTTCTACCCACTTAGCTACATTATATTCTCTTTTGAACCATGGGTTTAAATACCTGCAGAAAGCAATGGAAGGAACAGAGAAAGCAGAAGAACAAGATAGAAAAATCTGAGAACACATGGGACAAGCTTAGCAAGGATGTCTTCCCCCTTCAAATGCAAACAAACCAGGGTGGATGGTGGGTGGTGGATGGGGATGAGGTGGATGGGGAGGAGGCCATCTGTACAAGGGCATGGGAGAGGGGGAATCTCAGCTACAACAAGGCTCGAGGCAATTACTCTGCAGTATAGTCACATTTCTGTCGAACAGTTTCCTGTGGGTTCCCTAAGAAACTTAGAGATTCTTTTCTAGATACTACTAGTAGCCCTTTACAGTCTCATCCCCAAATGATTTTATTCCAATCATTTCCTGTTAAATGGCTCTGGCTATTCAGAGTGTAACAAATGAAATTTGCTATCTGGGGAAGAGAAAAGTGTAAGAATACCATTAAAAAAGGAAAAAACCTGACTAAAATCATAGATTTAGAGCTGGCAAAGAGACCTTAGTGGTCAGCTAGCCCAGGAGTTCTTAACCTGTGGTTGGTGAACTTGGTTTTAAAAAAAAAAAAGATTTTTTGGGGGGATAACTATTTCAATATAATTGATTTCCTCTGTCACCTTATTCATTTTATTGAATGTACTTTAAAATGGTATTCTGAGAAGGGGCTCAAAGGCTTTAAAACCATCTGCCAAAGGTGCCCATGACTCAAAAAAGATTAAGAATCCCTGATCTAATCCAACTAATTCATTTTACAGATGAGAAAACTGAGGTCTAGAAAGAGGAGAAATGATTTGCTCAGGTAATACGATAAGGGACAAATCTAGAATAAGAATCCAAGTTCTCTGGCCCCAAAGGCAGTGATCTTTCAATACGGTACCATGAGTCTGCCTTCTCTCACAGGTGAAGGCTGTCTTTCTCTCCATCCAGAAACTGTGCTAGATGGGCAGTCTCTAAGAGACTCATGCTTGTGAAGCAATGAGAAGTTAAGTCCTTGGCTTCTAGAGCCATTAACATTATAATTGTACTGTTGGGTTCTACAATAATTATTGAGACTGATTCTTAGTGTTTAGCTATGTCTACAATGTACATCCCTTCCCAAATTTGTGCACTCCAGCCTACAACAATTCAGGTTTCAATTTAAAAATGGCCCATGAGAGTCACTATCCATATAACTCTCTTAAGTTAGATATCATAAATGGTTCATCCCATTTCCGTCCTGAGAGAGGCACTGAATATATGCTTAAAGGGATCACTATCCCCCAAAAGAGAAAATTTTACGGAGAAAAGATTCCAATCTTGAGCAGATTGATTTTGAGTTTTGAGCTTTATCTTTAGGACCAAATGAATATCCCCCTGGTTCTTTGTGCCTGCAACTAAAGGAGCATGTGAGGAGCCAGCCACAAGTTCTGGATGAGTTTTCTCATCATAACACAAATAGATTAATCCTTTTCTCTCGTCCACATCACAGAGACATTGTGGGAATTGATGAGATCAGCCCCACAAAGCCATGTAAGGGCCTTGGAAAGAAGCCAGAGCCAAAAATGGGGTCTTATGATGACAAAGTCTACTCTTTCCATCTTTATTTAGTTCTCAGACAGCTGTTTATAAATGCGTTTGATTTATACCCTCATTACTAGAGTTATTTTTATTTTTTAAGCATATCAAACTATTCTTTCTTTTTAGATTTGATCTTTTCTCGCTTCCTTTAATTTTTAGATGTACCAACATATCACACCAATGAAAATCAGAAAGTTCAGTCTATGAAAGAAGGATTTGTTTGAAAAGCTTCTGAGACCATTTTTGCCAATGATGCACTGTCCCCCAAGTGAGGAATCAGCTTGCAACAGAGCCTTGCTGTTAGCCACAACCACCTTCAATGGGCCTTTTTTTTTTTTACAGAAAGAGAAAGAAAGAGAGAGCAAATGAAAACTTGCTTGAAGCTCTCAATAGAGTCTCTGAACCCAAAGTAAAAGTTGAAAAAAGCCAATACAGCCACAGATGAAGTGCTAGTTAAAGCTCTGGGCTAGGGGAGGATACTACAGGAAGCCCATGCAGCTATTACCAGCTAAGACACTGACATAGCCATACCACGAACTGAGACACTCACAGTCCCCCTGCAACTTCAGGGACCTGAAGGCCAGTTTGCTCCCTGCACTTTAAATGCAAATTCAATGGACATATCATCCAGACAACGGCTATAAGCCATAAGGCTTGCCATTCGAGGTCAAACTCACTCTTTCCAACGGGGTAGCATTTCAGAGGGTTAGAATCTCTTTACTCAAGGCCGTGGAATAGAGCCTTTCAATTGCTTCTTTTAGGGATCTGCCCATTAAGCATTTGCAATTATCATCCCAATTATCTCAAGGTATGGTGGTTAGATTGATGAAATAAAATCAAATTACCCTAAACCCTACCTATTCAGCCTATATGACTCAACTTGGTCTCATAGCGCAACATGCAGAAATGCCTCATACCCAGGCTTGAGAATTTGATTGGTTTTTTTTTTTTTTATTTAGTTTTAGTTCTTCAGGCTGGAAAGGCAGGGAGAGCTTAGCTAGCGCCGGCTGCATCAGGAGCATCTCCAAGCAGTCACAGGGGGCTTCATCATAAATCAAATAACTGAGCTCAGATAAGGAAAAGACTTTGAGGAGAATTAAATGGCAGCCCAGAATAAAGGGGCAGATGACAACTGACCTGTGGTCCTGACTCCCTGTCAAGGGGGGATCGGAAACCCCTGGGCTTATGCCTTGGGTTGGGATTGGCTGGTCGAGGGAGTGCCCAGGCTCGGATGCTTGGGGCTCCCTCCTGCAAAAACACAATATATAATAGAAAATCTAAGCCAAAAAAAAAAGTCAATGTTACGTACAACAGTGAGGAAGATGTACAGGCTTTGAGGAAAAACAATGCAGATTTAACAAAGATACCACAGGCTGTCACTCAGCAAAGCACACGTCTTCATGTTGTACTCCTCAGAATAAGGGTATTCCATTGGTTTGTCTTACCGCTTTCAGCAGAATCCTACTCTTCCAAAGGAGGCCCTCTAAAAGTCAAACAGTGGGATGTCCCTAACTAGGAGAGCAAAGTCCCACCTGACACCTAATGCTATGTTCTTATTATAGTTACTCAATGATATTACTATATCAAAAATGAGGGAAGCAGTGCAGTAACCAAGAAATCTGGAAAACAGAAGCTATTTTAAGTTGTCAGTGGAATCCATGTGTAGCAAAGATGCTTATAAATAGGTTTTTATCTCTTTATTGAAATTGTTTAGATACAAAAGGGGTACATGAGATAATAAGTCAGTTTCCAAAGGCTTGATATCATTATTATTATTATATTATTCAAGGGAAATATGTAATTAAGTATACATTATTAAATGGAAGTAAACAAAGGACCATATTTTGGAAAATCAGTGAAAACTCTTTGAAATTTTACCAGTTGTCTTGTTTCTTACTTACAAAGATGACTCATTGCCAATTTCTCTTTTTATATTTGAGCTCCCAAAGTTGTTCAAAAGTTATTTGTGGTATCAGGTAATTTTTAAAAACAAGTCTTTGGGAAATTTATACCAAAAGACAATCATGTGATTATGCTAGAAAAATGTTATAGTAACCCTACTTCATCCCTTTAGTAGTGATAAAAATTAAATAATTCTTTGGTCCCCAAACCCATGGTTCTCTTCTAATGTCAATGTCATCTCCCCACCCTTACACCCCCAATTTTAGAGATGTTTAAGCCTTGTTATAGGAAATACAATTGGAAAATTAAAGAGTATATAAAGAAAATAATAGAGAAAAATTTGCTTTTTTATCAATTTCATTCTAGGGAGCAACTGGATGAAAGACAGCTAAGTAATTCTTAGCTTAGGTATCATATTGTGTAGCCCCATGCAAAATAACCAAACAAAACAACATTCCAAGAAGAGTTTATCAACAGTAAGACCTAAAGCACCTGAGTGCTTTGGGAGTGTGTGAGATAAACTCTCAGAGCTTGGGAGTTAATGGTGTCATTTTCTATTGCCATTCTGAATCATGCAATGGAATTACTCAAATTGCCCATTATTTCCCAGTGGATAACTAATCCTCTATATAAATTTTGACAAGCCACTTACAGACAATACCACTCAGCTTGGAAGATCCAAATTTCAGGGCAATGTTATTATACCTGGACTAAAAAAGGTAGGGTATATGATGGAAATGCTGACATAAGTTTCTAGCAAGCAGTGAACAAAATACTTGATATTCAGGCTTTTTTCCCCCAAAACAAAACTAACCAAAAAAAATCATTAGTAAAGTATGAAGTAGTAAGTGAGGTTCTGGGAATAACAATTATCACTAGAGTGAGAGAAAAGTGAGGATTCTGGTATGGGATAGGAGAATTGGAAATTGACCTGGGTTATAAGCATTATATATAAATATATATAGATTTGGGCTATGCTGGCTTTCAGGAAGGTAGTTGAAGAATTTAGTTAAGTGTGGCTATATATATATATATTACATATATATATATTTAAAAAGAGAGACAGAAAAGAGCGCAAGGTGATTACATTAGTTTAAAATATTTGAATGTGAACTCTTCCTCTCTTATTTAATTTTTTTTTTGCATATACAATCTTATGTATAGTGCTATATTCAAAAATGTCAAAGCATCTTAAGGAGCAGAAAAAGTATAAATAGCCTTTTAAGTCTCTTTTAATAAGCATGATAGTAATGTTTTATTTTGACTAGTCTGAGAGAATGCTTAGTTCACAGCCATGAAAATCTCTGAGCAGCAGCTTCAATTTGGGAGGAGACCATCCAATTATATTTGGACTCTTTTCCTAATGCTTTCAAGGTGGGAATGAGTATTAGGGGAGAAAAAGAGAGAGTGATCTCTCTAGAATGGTTGAACCCAGTGTGATGAAAAGAAAAAAAAGGAAAGTTAGCAGCATTCCCTTCAAACACTGAACCAAGACACCACAAAGGAAAGTTACTGTAGAATTAAGCCTGCAACAAGGGTAGAGACCCTCACTGTCATTGAGTATTGCTATGGGCACAGTTGCGAAGATGCCTATGTAAAAAAGAAAAGTTATGGTTAATTTTCCAAGGGCAAAAAGAGAGTTAAAATGTAAGAATAAAACAGATTATACCAAAGCATTGGTTTCTACTTCTTTGACCAGCTGACCAATTAACTTGTAAATGATTGACTCATTTTCTTTAAAACAAGTCACAAGGAACACAGGAGCTTCTTTTTTCATTAGAGAGTCAGACTTACTCAGTTGAATTAGATCGTGGTCTAAATCTTTTGCCTCTGACTTTCTTTCTGTTGCCTCCTAGATTACCTGAAAAAGATGAGTTGGAGATCAAAGATTTAGGTAATTATGCATGTTAAAATATTATTTTAAATCTATTTGCAAGAGTTTCTAATTCAGAAGACCATTTTTCTCAATCAAAGATGCATTTCAAAGCATCCAATAGCCATCTCTGGTGATGCAGTGTTCTCTAGCTTGCATTTATCATTAATAAGAGAGTTATATTCATATTCCAAGTAAAGACAGCTTATATTCTCATACTATATTTCCTTTCCTCTGCTGAGCACATAGTAGGTGATTAATAGGTGTTCCTTCATTGATGGGTTATTGACCTCAATGGTCTTATAAAGAAAAAGAAAGAAAGAAACTAGCCCAACTGAATTCAACCCAATTGAATAGGGAATTTAGGAATTTCAATTTTCCTTACCCTGCCATGAGTTACTTCGAGGTCTTCCATTTTCACAGATGTCTGAAATATGTTTTGTATCTGGAATCCTTTCACTCCAGGAATGGGAGAGTCCATTTGACCTGAAATTGAAATAGACATGTAATGTTTACTTCTCTTCCTCTTAGTTTTCCAAGTTTGAGATTAATAAACAAAACTGCTATATCACTATGCAATACATAAAATAAATAATAACTAAATTAACAATTTGGGGAAATGAAAGAATGAAGAGAAATAAAAAGTATTTCATGAAGAATAGAATTGCACAAAAATCAATTTAAGAAAAGTCAAATACAAAGGAACCCCCTTATAACATGGTTATTATTATTGCTGTTGTTATTGTTATTGTTACTATAAACTATCCCAGGCTGGAAATTTAGTGACCACTCACAGACCCAGTCCGAATAAATCCCAATCAGTGTGGAAGCTTTCACCTATTCCATTTCTAAACTGAACCTGTTGTCCCTCCATAGGCAACCTGGTAGTCTCACTACCAGGAACTCACCCTATTGGTAAAAGATTTAATTTAAGACACCTGATCAGCTTTAATCATACTACTGCTCAGAATTTCTGAGTTCAAACAAAACACCAGCTTCAGTTTCCCCAATAGCAGGGTGCAGGCGTGTACACCATCATGCCCAGCTAACATGGTTCATTATTAAATTGACTTAGATTTACAACTTCTGGTTAGATTCAGAACATACAGTAAAAACCTTGACATGGTCCATTTGCTTATAACAGGTTAGTCCTGTTTGCCAATACCAGGGTTATAAAGAGGTCCTGCTGTACTTGTTTCTTAAGGATAAGGCCATGATAGAGTTTGATTAAGATTTACTCAAGACAAATATGATTAAGCCATAAAGGTGATACTGTTGTTTCCTTAGAAAGTAAATCAACTTCCCCCATGATGAATGACGTTTTCTCCACCAATATCATCTAAAAAGTTTATTGATTTGTCCAAAAAAAATGCTAATGAACTTGGTCGGACATAGATCATGGACACCTTTGTGGGTTGGTTCCATTCACCACATTGCTACCATTTGTATATTTGTGTCCCATCATCTTTAAATGTAATATTTATTAGGAACAAAATGGACAGACCTACCTGGTATCACACAAGAACCACTTCATGACATTCTACATACCCATGGAGGAAGAGTACAAATACTCAATATATTTTTCCAAGCTGCTTAAGTTTTGTAACCTTGAGCCTTGATGAAGTTCTGGAAACCACCCAAATGCTTTTGTTGGTATTTCTGGTGGCTGCTTTTGTGCTTTAGAAAATGGCGTCTTGCTTCAAACATCACACATCATAATGGAAAATTGTTATAAATCTTCCCTTAAAATGAAGATTTCTTACCAAATTACTTTGATCAAACAACTAAGTGGATACACCAATACATTATTGGTTCTCTCAAGTTAAGATAATATCCTTCACCCTGGATAGCTAACTAAGTGATGTTCTATTTGAGACAACAATAACAGAAATGCTATTGAAATTTACTCAACATCCTCCATTTATCCACTACATTACTTAGTTTAAAACTGTTTTTACTGAGAAAATATGCCTGTGCTATGAAAAACAGAAGGATCCCAAACCCTTGTCCCCTTTAACTATACCTGATCCCTCTCTCCAAAACAAAAAACAAAAAACAAAATCCAAAACAATAACAAAAAAACACTAAAAAACACAACCAAATAAAAAAACAGCCCAACAACAACAACACTCTCTCTACTCCCTTCTCAAATTCTACATTCCTTAAGTATAAATTATCTTTTATATGCTGGGTGTATGGTAATTTATTATAATAAAGTATAACATTAAAATGAAAAAAGAGAGAGAGAGAGCTCCTAGGAAGTTTTTAAAAGGTTTCCATACCTCAGTAAACTTCCTATTTTTATTGCTTATTCATATATGTTTTTGATGAGTAAGATCTATTATGGAAAAAAATTGGGGAGAGACAGGAGAGGTGTTTAATTATATTAACAGTTTGAGAAGTGATCTCTTTTGCTAACAGGATGATAATAAAGCCAGAGATCATAGCATTTTAAATCCATTCTAAGTTAAAATTTTTATCTATCACTCTACTTGCTTTCTTTCTGTCAGTTTACAATCCAAAATAACTATCATTTTAAGAATAACACAGAAGGTGTTAATATATTTACACCCTCCACTGCCCCTGCTCCCTATTACCAATTAATGAAATTATTCTATGGATCAGTTTTCATTCACTATGAAAATAGGCTAACCATTATGGATATTTCCTAAAGCATTCCAGCAATTTCTGTTTTTCCTCATTTTACCCAGTGAGATAATTATAAATCATGCAGAATTTTAAGAGCTATTTATGTAATTTATGAGCTTGGAGCAAAAATATGATATCAAACTCTAAGAAACAGATGAATAATGCATCTACCCATATTGTATTGATATGAAAGCTGGCAAACACACATCAAGCCAGTTTTGCTAGCACTAAGCTCAAAATTGCATACGTCTAGGAAAGATCATTCCAGGAATAAAATGCAAAACTAGCAATCCTTAATGCAACATTCAAAAGCACATTTCACAATAATCTTTGCTTCACGTCTAGCTTTTATTTTAAAAACACAACATAGTATTTAAAGAATTTTCTAAATAGCATTAATACTATAAGATTATTTTACTTATTGCTTTTTTTTTTATTGAAGCATGATAGTAACCTTTTTCTTTGACTACAAGACCATGATATGAAACCTACTATTTAAAATATCAGTGAACACTATTTTTCCTGGAGACATATGAGAAATAGATTGTTCATAACCCTCTTGGGTTGCTATGAACATAAAGTTGTTTTTTATTTATTTGATTTTTCTCATTTGATTCAGAAAACGCAGTTTAGAGCTTAGGGTACTTTAGAGTACCCCTCCCACCCCCAGAACTCATGTATGTAATCAAAGAACAAGGATACTATTAATAACATTCCAGAAAGAAGGAAGAAGTAATCAAACCTGCTGCAAAATAATGAAATGTTCTGACTAATGGAATAATGTGGGATGGAACAGGTAGAAATCTGAAAATGCGACAGAAAAGCAGACCTCTTCTTAGAACTAGATGCTGAGTTTGTGCTGACTCCCGGAGGCATGTCGCTATAAAAAGAATCGGCATCTCCAGGCTTTTTTACATAATCTCCCTGGGGTAATTGTCTAAAGCATAATAAACATTTTAAAGTCAGAAAACAAGACACACGTACACAGACATATACAAATATTAGTTCAGGAAAAAGAGAGGTAGGGCTAATGATCTATATGAATCAAGTCTATCAAAACACACAAGATTATTACTAAAGGTGACGAATGAAAGTCATTTTCATGGTGAATATTTGGAAAGGCCAATATAGCCATGCTCAAATGGTTGGTTAAAATAGCCTTACACTCTTTCAAAAAGATGAAGTGCTCTGTTTTGGTAAGTTAGCCCCCACTATCTTTACAAGTCTTAATTTCACCTTTACATTTAACAATTAATTCATTTTAAATGGGTAGAAAACCTTGGAACAGATGACTATAGCTTTATCCCTGGGCCGAAGAAACTCATCTTTATGATTCCCACATACTAACAGAATCTTAAAGTAGGGGTTCTTAAGCCAGGGTTCATGACTTTGATTTTTAAAATATATTTTGATAAGTGGATTTCAACATAATTGGATTCCTTGATAATCCTATGCATTTTATTTTATGCATTTGAAACATTATTCTGAGAAACAGTTCAAAGGTTTTGCCAAATTATCAAAGGCGCCCATCACACAAAAAGGTTAAGAATGCCTATTAAAAATGATTTATTTTCTCCCACTTGTTTTATTATATGATACAACTATAGTCTTATTAGGGTTCTGTGTTCCTTTCTAGACTTTACAATCTGCTTAAAAGAAAGATGAATAAATGGAATATGATTCAGTGGAGAAATCAAAAAGTAAGTTAATATTTGGAATATCTGATGTGTGAAGAACAATAAAAAGTAGATTTATTTATCCCATGGAAGAGATAATTAAGGAATGATATAGGAACTTTCCCCTGGAGCACAGAAGGCATATCTAATGATGGTGACAGCAGTTTTCCATTCTCACTGGGAATGGGCAAAAACAGGGAAAAAAATGAAATTAAAAATATATCAGATATGATTTAATTAAGATAGATACATAAATTTCACCTTAGTTTTTTTTTTAATTTATAAAAGGAACAGTAAAAATGAGATGATCTCCAAAGTGCCTTCCAGCTTCCGACATTCTCATTTGTTTTCTAAGATTTTATTGAGGTCTTTCTTGGAGAAAGAAGAGTAGATACCATAGAATGGAGCCTGAGGCACTTAGTTACTGGGTGATCTAAGCAAATAATTCAATTCCTCACAACTTTGGTTTTCTCATCTATAAAAGTGAAGGTTGAAATACATGACCACCAAAGTCCCTTCTTGCTCTAAATCTATAATCCTATGATTCCATGATCCAATTTTAAGTTTCCATTATCCTCAGGTCAGGTTGGGCATATCATGTTTCACTCAATTCTTCATCTGTACCAAATAAACATTTGATTATTTCTCAATGTGTAGCTGAGCTGCTAACTATGACCACAACTTCATGGGATTCAATTTCAATGCAGTCATAAATCTAAAAACAAAATCAGTATCAGGCTGGATATCCTACAAAGAATTGGATTTTAATTAATCTTTATGAAGAAGTATAAATTAAATGACTGCTTCAATCATTCTTTACATTATTCTACTTGTATTGTACTGTCATTTATTTAAGCTAGCCTCTAAGGATATATGTCATGCTAAATTTTTGGAAGAAAGCTACTCTCAGATACTGTCATTGATTTGTGCTTACTCCTACATTGTAATAAGATGCTTTTCAAATTTTCTTCATTTGTTTTCTTTAATAATAATATGCATCCTTCTTGGAATTGTTTTTTTTAAAACATTGTCGTATATGAATTTAGAAGCAATTTTTCAGCTAAAGGTGGAAAAAAATACCTCTGCTGAGTTAGAGAATTCTAATCTATTCCTTGTTATGATAAAAGAAATTAGTATTCCTTATTAGATTTGCACTTTTAGCTTAATTTCATATTTTGCAAATTGTTTCTCCTAAATATTCATTTAAAATATATATGACTCAACTTGGTAATGGTCAAATATGTTCCTAAACTAAATAAAATTATCAGAAGTTATCAATGTAAATCGAGTGTGACTATATCTCTTTTAAACTAAACTTACCCCTTTTAGTCACTTGAATCATTTTCTGTTTATTTCTGTTACCTCTTATCTCACTAATTGACTAACTTCATTAGTGCTTGTGTGGAAAATGACCTCTCAATGATTTCACAGTTTGTTTTACCATAGTCAAAATTTCCCCTCTAGATTATACTGGCCATAGCACTGATGTTATCAATAAAAATGCCTCAGTCATCAAATTCTTATAATACTCAAGAATTACATGCTACTCTGGTCATAATCTTTATAGGTTAAAGGAAATGTGACATTCATTGAATTGGATTTAAATAAATACTGAAGATAATATTTAAATAATAACGATCTCCCATTATCATTTCCCAGAAAGTACTCCATCTTTTAAAATATTTGATTATCTTACTATTAATGAAATTGTAATTTTCTAGTATACTAAAATGTAACTTTCTTTTTCACATCACCAGTCACTTTTTACCCATTGTTACATAGCTTAATCTTTTTTTTTTCAATATTTGAATGTCATTCTTCACCTTATTGGAGAATATTCTAAGGCTCAGTGCTTTACAAACCAAGCACTCTAGAAAGGAAAGAAGCCAGAGATTCAAGATTAGGAAAGACTTTCCACATTTGATGTAGTCCAATTCACTTCTTTTTGTCAGGGCAGATAAGGTTCTAGGCTTATCTACACTGTAAACTCCTCAAAGATTTATCATCTTCACAATAAATAACTTTTTATGGAGAATTAGGTGCTTCACTAAGAATAATTAGGGCTTTTTATAGAATATTGGTCATTGTTGATGTGGTCCTACATAAAATGATTAGCTACCTTCCTGGTAATGAAATATACTCTTACATGTAATCTTCATACATCAGATACCTAAAGTCCATTTCCTCTTGGTCAGTCATTATTGAAGATGAAGAACATCTAGCTCAATCTCACTTGCCATCTTTCCTCTAATTTCTCCCATTCCTGCCCCAATCCTTTGATTATCTTAAAGTCTTTCTTATGTAAATTCTAAATATTTTCTACATTTTTGCTAAATTCTACCTGCATAACCCAAGGTAAGACACTTAACTTTTTTTTTTCTTTTTTTTTGCTGAGGCAATTGAGGTTAAGTGACTTGCCCAGGGTCACACAGCTAGGGACTGTTAAGTGTCTGAGACCAGATTTGAACTCAGGTCCTCCTGACTTCAGGGCTGGTGCTCTGTCCACTGCTCTACCTAGCTGCCCCGACACTTTACTTTCTTATCTATTAGTATCCTTATCTATGAAAGAAGGAAAAGAAGGGCTTGTCCAGTTTTAATGATCCTAAAATCCTAATCCTCCCAAAGTTTTTGACACAATCAAAAATTTGACAAAGATATTCAGTGTGTTAGCCATTAAAAAGTCTTTTCAAGTCCTATTCCACTATGAATTGGACTTGTGTTTTTCCCTTCAACATTCTCGTCAGGTTGCCTCCATTCTCTTTGTTCCCAAATACTTCTACAGTTTAAAAGAGTTATTTTAAAAGCTGAAGTTCTCCTTCAGAGTGCCAGCCACTCCTCATACCTCAGTGTCCCCTGTTATTCTAACAACTCATCCTTAGTCAAGTAACTGATAGAAAATGTCAAGGCTGACCTATATAAAATGCCAATTTCTATGTCTCCCCAGGTTAATGCTGCTTGTTCACTTGGAACTTACTCTCGCTTTTCTTCAGAAGAAAAGTAGTCTAACCTATATTATAATTAGTTTATTCAAGTGATGAATTTCTGGATTTCGAGACTGGCAACTGAATACCAATGTTTTTTGAGCTGAATCCAAAATTTAATTAATCATCATCTAATTTCCATCATTTTCTAGGGCTGGTGTGTAACTGATCTTTGGATTTTATGATGTGCTTATGACTAATAATTTCAATTAAAATGGATAGGAATCTCCTCCTATGCTTAATCAATATAATGTTGTACCATAGTGGACACTGAACTTGAATGTGCCATGAACTAATTGCATGAACTTCCAAGTTTCCTCTCTTTCTGGACTTTCTGGAAAGTAAAAGCAAATATAGATCTAATTAAAAGAGATAAGTAAGGAAACTATATTTTAACTATTCTCAGCAATACAATGATCCAACAATTCTAAATGGCTCATTAAGAAATGCTATCCTATCTTTCCTTATCTTTTAGTTGTATCATTCTATAACCTTCTATAACCTGTTCTAGCTAGGTTCTCTCAACCTAGAGAAAGACCTGTGTTCAAATAGACCAGTTGTGTGACTTTCAGCAAGTCATGTAACTTCTCTCTGCCTCAGTTTTATCATCTTCAAAATGAGGATAATAGTACCTACCTCTCCAGATAGTTGTGAGGACCAGAAGAAATATCATATTACAGTGTTTTGCAAATCTTAGGGCAATATACATTTTTTTATCTTCATCTTCATCATCATATCATTTAGTTGATTCTCATTTGGTCCTCAGAAAATTCATCATTTCCTTTCCTTAACCTATGTCCCTTTTCAATTATGTGGTAAAGACCAAAGTTTTCTACTTATTAATTCCACTAAAAAAGTAATCTCTTTGCTCCAGGTCTTATTCTTTTATTATGCCCAGTAAATATTTCCATTTACTCAAGCCTCTTTGAGTCGTGTTTACTTGTCCTAAAGCTCAGTGTTTACTTCTCTGAGCTAGAGCTTTTTCATTCAATGTACAGGACTCCCAGAATGTTCAGCTAAAACGTTTTTGATGAGAATTTTTAATGACCTTGTACTGAGATTATCAGGCAGTCTGTGGGTTATTTTATAATTGTTGTCAAAGCGGGAAAGGATAAAGTTGCATTTTTTTTTACTATGATAATATTTTGTAAGTTATTTCTAAACAAAAACTGATTAGTGTACTTTTCAGCCTCTCTAAAATTTGAATCTTTCTTTGAGAAGATAATCTGATGGAATCCTTTCTAGGACTTTAAGGTTTGAAAGAAAAAGCAAATTAATCATTTAAAAGCAGGTCATGATGCTTTACATTAAAACTTAGGAAACTTTATCCTGACATCATAATTCCAGACTGGTAGGCCAGATTTTCTGGAATTAACTCACCCTGTCCTCCCTCATCCTTGGAAAAATTTAAGTTATCACATAGACCAGTAGGAAAATGTCTGTTGAGACAGTCTAGACTTTTCAAAGGTGGTCAAAAAGCTCAATATATATATTTTTTTTTTTTGCTGAGGCAATTGGGGTTAAGTGACTTGCCCAAGGCAACACAGTTAGAATGTGTTAAGTTTCTGAGGCCAGATTTGAACTCAGGTTCTCCTGACTTCAGGGCTGGTGCTCTATCCACTGCGCCACCTAGCTGCCCCCCAAAAAGCTCAATATTTAAATTGACTAGACTTAAAGTCCATTTGAGATGATGTAAAACATGTAAATTAAGTCAAATGATCAACCCCCACCCCAGAGGAGGTAATTTCCAAGGCCTTGGATCATCTGTATGGAATTTAACCTTGCATGTTAGTTTTGAGAAATATTACATACTAATGTTACATTGCAGGTCCATGGAAATCATTAAAATAATAAATGTAGAAAACAAACTAAGAAAGGATTAAGAGAAGGTAGGAAGATCACCCAACAAAGATAGCTTTTAAAAAAAAGTACATGATGTTTGCTTTAAGAGCCTATGATGTTGATGCCCTATTTATGAACTATTATCAAAAGTATGAAGCCCTAAACTCCTATTGCAAAATGTATAGGGATAGGGACTAAACTTCCAGGAAACTCTATTTTGTCAATGGAGGTTAAGTACTTCTGTTATATAATCTTAATCTCAATGCCTAGAGCATTGAGAAATTAAATAATTTACTCAGAGTCCCACAAGGAGCATGTGCCAGAGACAGATTTTGAATCCAGGCCTTCCTTGTTCCATGGTCAGCTCTCCCCTCTGTGGATATATTTGTATTGCCTCTTAGTACAAGAAAATTTACATAGTGCTGATAATTCTATTCTAAAATACATAAGCAATAGGATGGATAGAATAGGGAAAGTCTATGGACTAAAAGAGTTCTCAGGCTAATTTCTAGGCACTTGGTGTTATGATTTTATATAGCCTAGAGCTATTTGAATTGGTTTTCTATATTTCTAGTAGCATTTCAGGTTATTTTCATAGTGCACCACCCAAAAAAGTTCTCGTTTCTTCATAATCAACTGAGTGGCTGTTGGGAGGGAGATGTCCATGGTGCTTAGAAATCTCGGCCTTCTTTCAGACTTGCCTTTGAAGGCATCCAGGATACACATTATAGTCATATTATTTTGTTCTATTTATCTTCCCTTTTTGGTGGTTCCAGACCTGTGATTCCACCAATATGGATACTTCTACTATGGAAACTCTCTCTACCAAGGCAGATCTACAAATTATTTGTAACATGATAGCCTCAGAGAGGCAAAATTGCCTAAGAACCTTCGGAGGGTAACTGTTACTCTCAGGGTCACACAGCTAGCTTATGCAAGAGTCAGCACTTACACCCAGGTCTTGCCTTGCTCCAAGGCAGGCTCATCAATTAATTAAAACTGATAGAACTGAACTGAATAATTCTTTCAGATATTGAGAATGAGTTTCCAATAGGAATTATTATTAGTTTCATTCATAGAAGAATTTACTTCCCTTCTCCTCCAAACTGCTTATTATACCAAACAGCATTTTGATGGCATTTTGCCACCAAGAAAAGTCTGAATATCATTTTTTCTCCCCTCATTCTCTTAAAGTTTCAAGAAAAAGGCCAGGCTTGCCAACATTTCTAACAGCTTAATATATCTACAGGGACCCCACTCATTTCCCCCTAACTCCATATATCTACCATTTCTTATCAAGCCTAAGAGAACACAAGAATCTTCATGAAATCATCAACCCCATGAAAACCTAGCTTAAAAGGCAATAAAAGTTAAATGTTTTATTTCTGTTTCTTGTTTCCTTAGTAACTAAGCAGATGTCAGTTTGGATGACTAAAAATATCTTGTCTTTTGAGACTGTCTCTCTCTATACCATCCCCCCTTATGTTAGTGATTCAAGTTTTTGGGTGTCTGCCACATACCTATATCTTATCTTGCAAGGGAGACAAGCTTTGCTTTAGAATTATAGTGACATTTCTGTATCACTTTAGGATGCAAACAGCATCTTAACCATCCTCTCCAAATCCTAGTTCTCCTTGCAACTTGAGAATTAATGCATACATTCAGATGCAATAGCCACAGCAAGGAAGGGAGTAAGTGTTAGAGGTTAGGGTATACTGAAATAAACATGATACACATCTGTGGATGAGCCCAGAGGGGTTCTCAAATTGGAAACCAGACACAAGAGTTCACTGAATATCTCAACTGCTGAATTTCAGGAAAATGTGAAGAGAAGATTCTTAGTGAATAAATTCTTCACCTTGATAATGTAGCAAGGGGGCATGGAGAGGCTATCAATGATTTGCTCCAGAATTTTCTTCGTGTCAGCCACTTATATAGTTTACTAATATTATATGCAAAGCATTTCATACACTAAAAAGCATTATATAAATGCAAGCATTCATTGTTGCTATTATTATCTTTGCTTTATACATATACTCATTATATTATGCCCCTTTATGGTGGGAAAAAATCGAATTTGTTTAGGAACATTTAAACTGTCATTGGCCTAGATATCGAGTGAACCTTAATTTAAGTTCTAGAATTAGCCCTAAACTTAATCTACTAGTGAACTGTACTAATTAAATTAATTAACTGTACTAACTTTAAAAAGTCTCTTGGAAATAATGTCTATTATTTGGATTCAATGGTCAATGAAGCAGCTTTTAAACGTCAGGTACTTTTTTTTAAATGAAGAGAAAAAAAATCCAACAAAACCAGTTAAATTAATCTTTGCCTCTTGTCTGTTCTCCACAATCTGTGAGGTATTTGAGTGCAGAGAGGCAGATGGTTTCTACTAGGAATGGAAATAAAGCTTGGAATAGGCTTGAAATAAGACGACTGTGTTTGAGTAACCTAGTTCTGCCACATTGGGCAAATCTCTGCTTACTCATCTCTAAAATGGAGATAAAAATACTTGCACTGTCTACCTCACGGGATTGTCCTGCGTTCAAATGAGATGATACACATTTAGTATTAATATAAGAGTCACAAACTATGTTGATTAGGGATGATACATTCCAATCTTCTTCCTACTATTTTTCTTGAGATTCAAACAATATTATGTATATAATGAACAGTGAACAAACATTTTCATATGAATTTTCCATATAAAATTTCCAAGATTCTGTAATGTTAGTTTAATTTTAAAAGCACTGAGAAGGGAAGGGAAAATCATGAAAGCGATTTAATTTTTAAAAGTTCAGAGAATTTCAAAGGATGAAAACGGTGAAGAGAAAGTTTGGCTGATTCCTGATAAAGTATTAATAACATAAGTATTTATTTGTAATACTACCTTAGTAATTTGCTAAGTTCAGGGGAGTAGAAATGATCAAATTCTAAGAGAATGTTAAGTAATGTGCATTTATATATATCTTTAAGCAATAAAATGATTAAAATGTGAAACATAAACTAAACCTTCCAAAGAGTCAAGAAAATGCACGTCTCTCATATTTTGGCAGAAGTGGGATACTATGTGAGTGGAAGATTATATACACTGTCAAGCATCTCATCTGGTTAATTTTGCTGAATTGTTTTCCCCCTTTCTCTCTTTTTCATTTGTTACAGTAGGTGACTTTGAGCGTAGAAGAGGAGAAAGGATATATTCAGGAATATAAGAGATGTAAAAAATAAAAGATGTCAATATTTTAAAATTAAGTTATCCCATTTTATATTGGCACTTTATATTAAGGTATTTTTAGAGGAATCCTATCAATACCCAGGGTCAATTTGTACTTTAAAATGTGAACTGTGAAATTATTGTGAAACATGAAGCCTTCCTTTCCCTTGGGATGTTCATAGACTCTCATGTGTCAAAGTGCTTTTGGCTTGTCCAAATTAGATTACTATCCTGCAGACTTAAATAATCTACACATAAAACACTCATTTCTATTGCAAGTATGAGCAGAGATCAGCAAAAAGTTTCATGAGTGCCTGAATATTTCCTTGAAAGCAATATTGTGCCCAAAGCAAATCTGATCATCTCTAAGTGGAAAATGATATTAATAAAAGAGAAAAAAATCCTTTTCAGAAGGGCTTTCATAAAAGGAAGCTGACAAATACAACTACAAATTTAGTGTTACTATGAAAAAATAGATAAATATCAAAAATGCAAATACAAGAGCAAGTCAAATTTCCAGAGCTTTTTTAAATATAAAATTTTAAAAATAAATTTCTATTAACATCCCTTTATTAGTCACACAAAATAGAATATATATTAGTTTAAATATGAAAGGAGAAAGTCATAGAATCATTTAACCACTAAAATGTGAGATAGCTATTTTTAAAGAGGAAACTTTCTAACAAAACTAAAGTTAAAATTTAAAAATTAAAAATTCAACATCTCTTTAAGATTAAAGCACTTTAACTATAGCAAAACTAAAATTTTAAGGAAAAAGGGAGATTGAACTAAAATCTCTATGACTCCTAGCTCTGACATTCTATGATTCTATGATTCTATGAAAACATTAAAAAAACAAGATTAATTTCCGGGTTATTTTTGCATTAGAGAATAAAATAAACACTCTTCAAAGATAGAAATTGGGTGACAAGAATCTTTTAAGATTTAAACCTTTTTATGATAGCATATTTGGGTTATTCTTACCACATACCTCTGTTCTCGATAATTTCTTTCCAATGATGAAAGGAGGAAAAAGACAACAACAATAATAATTAGTTATGTATGTGTCTAGATCAGGGAGGACACTACTCATAATTGTAGAGTCTTGGTACTCTTTAGAAGTTTTGTGTAAGCAGGCTTTAAGTCACAGGATTTTATAATTCATGATATACTTATCAATTTGGAAACATAACTATGGAATCTTGACACCAAAAAGCTAGTATCTGTCTGTATTCTTTCCTCACACACAGACATATACACTGTATGTGATGATGATCTCCACCCCTACCTCACTCAAGAAAGCTGAACTTTTGACTCAGTTTCCTACAGGGTAGAATGGGGACAATAATACCACCTACTTCCCAGGATTGTGAGGTATTTGTAAAGCACTTTGAAAACTTCTAAGTGATATATAAGGTTTCATTATTATTATCATTTTTAACAAACATAATTACAATAATTATAATTTCTTTATCTCTTTCATCTGGTTTAAGGTTCACTGGAACCTTCAGTTCAGCTTCAAAATGACAGACTAGTAAAATACATCTTTGGATTAGTCTTGTACAAAGGACAATGCTACCATGATTTCCCACATCATGCAGTCATGCAAATTACAGCATGTGGTATCTCAAAGATCTCCTTTACTTCTGGGATTCTTTAATTTCATAAATCTAATACAGGACTCCCTTCCTTCTTCAAATAATTTTATTAGTAAGTTAAAGCATTTGTTTTATACTATCCTACAAATGTCATTTTTATATTATAATGATTTATAGGATGGCAAAGATAGTGTGGTGAAATGCTGTCCTTAGGAGGCAAAGGAGCTCTTGACAAATATCGGACTTTGATGCCTTTTACAAATTTTATCTCAGATGATCCTCACAACAACCCCGGGTAGGAGCTATTATTATCCACATTTAACAGTTGGGAAAACTGAGGGAAATAGGTTAAGTGACTTGCCTAGGGTCATATAGCTAGTCAGTGTCTGAAGCTGGATCTAAACTCATGTTTTATTGATTCTAGATCCAGAACTCTTTCCACTTTGATACCTAATAAATACTTATTTATTGAGTGGTTGACTAGTTGATCCTGTGCTCAGTAATTCTTTGTGTTCAGATGTCTCTGTCCATGTCAGTTCCCCATAGCCAGATATTCTGCTTATTCCTGGGGGCTGTATAAATCATCTTCTGCTGGTATGAACCATTCCCACTGAGGCTACTAAGTGATCCTCTCCATCTGGATTTTCCATTTCCCTCACTTCCCCCAAGTATACTTATTGGGAACTGATGTTGAAAACTCCAAGAGGAAAGCAGAGAAATGGGAGTGTGCAACAGTGGACTCTAGCTAATGTTTGATATATCATCTATTTGCTGTTAGTAAAAGAAAACACCTTAGTTCAAATTCTGACTCAAATGTTTACCTCTCTATTTGAATGAATCATTTTATCTCTCTGGGCATATTTATTTCCTCATATGAAAATAAAGAGTCCAGACTAAATTAAACTCAAATAGAAACTATGTGTGACTTAAAATACTACAAATTAACATTATCTATGTTGTATTATATTTTCATTTATTTTGTTAAACAATTCCCATGAGCTCTTGGATCTAAGTTTGATACCTCTAGACTCAATTACTTCAAATAATCTTTCTAGTTCTAGAGTTTATGAACACTGAACTATCTTTGGTGTCCTAAGAGAAATAAATGGCTGCATGTGGGTAAGTATATCTCATGGAAACCATTAAATTCCATAGGCCAAAAAAAAAAAAAAGAGAGAAATGTGACCTTTTACACTCATATCTGCCACAAAATTTACATTAATTCTCATTCACTCTGATTTTTAAAAAAATTCCATAGAAATCTTTGTAAGTGGAAAGAACCTGTCACAAAATTAAATAGACAATATCACATCTCCAACCAGGTTGGGAATGACAGGCCATATTCACTTATGTAATGGTATTACACTTACAAATTTGAGTTCAGTTAAAGCTATGTAAAGTATAGAAAACATTCACAAAACCAAGAAATGTCACTTACTTGTAACCCCATGCAGCTATTCCTAATATGAGAGCCAGCACCAAAATGGTGCCAGTAATTATCCCTATTATGATATTTGTGCCGGCAACACCTGTAAAAAAATTACAGTGAAGGTAATTCAATATAATCTAAATAACTTAACTAAGAAGGCTTCCAAAGATTATTCTGAATAATTCACAATGCACAAGTACAGAGAAGACCCTGTCTTACATTGTGCCTTATCCATCATGGTTCATGACTATACAAGAAGAAAGAACGAATCCAAATGAGAAAATTGAGTTTTGGAATTACTCACGGATATCATATACCAATGATATTATAATAAGTCCCAAACTATCTGGATTTGAATCCTTTCTTTGATATCTATGTGACTTTGGAGAAACTTCTTAATTTCTTTGTATCTTGGTTTCCTCATCTATGAAATGTGAAGATTGGGTTAAGTCAGTTTTTAGGACTCACTCAGGACTCATATGTAGGACACATTTGTAAATTTTTATTCTTCAGTTGTAAAGTTTTGATTTTCTGCATCAACTTTTGAAACACCTTTTTTCTTCATCAATTCAAGTGGAAGAAATCCATGAAAAGATCATTATTCTTGTTGGTCATCCTTCATTCTCAAAAAGACCAATGACTTCAGAAGGATGATGTTTGGACTTGAAAATAAACTAGATTTCAGTCAGGTAAGACTGTTCAAAGTCACCAGCCTCATTCTGCCTTCCACAGTCATGGCAGTCCAGTGACAAAATAGGTCAAGATGACTGACAATGGCTCTGGATGCAGCAGAAGACCTTGGTCTTTTTAAGCTAAGATCTTCCCCAGATTGTCTGAGGCAATACCCATTCAGTAATTAAAGGCTAGGTAAGAATTGAGGCAAAAAATAACCTATCTGCTTTCACAAAATAATCAATCTGGGAGGGGAAGGGAGAATATGGTCTTTGATGTGGTCTAAACTAATCCCTTCCTTGATGGGACAGGATTGGCTCCAAGAGGGAGACTAAGAAAATACACTCAGATTCTTTGTGTCTAATGTCAATGTAGCATCTGCCCAAGCAAAAAGAGCTATTTGAAATCAAGTCATTGCTTTTTCTAGTAATAAATACTATTTATGCTATGCTTGAAGATTTGCAAAACATTTCACATCTCTTACTTCCTCTAAGCATCACAATAATCAAGCAAGAGAGATACTTCAAGTATCATTACCCCTGTTTTACAGATGAGGAAACTGGGGTCAGATGGAGGACTTGAATCTAAATCTCTCCTGACAAAACCAGACCTTTCTCCAATATGCTGTGTTGCTCATTTTCTGAACTCTGAGCACATTTACCATCTAGCCTATTTATTTTTGCCGACAATCTTATTTTGCTGCCTCTTACAAGCTTGTAGATCTTTTCAGTAAGAGTCTAAGTGCCTTGGGGGCAGAAACTCTACTTGCTTAGTACATCACAGAGTGCTTAGCAAAGTGCTCAGTACATAATAGATAATCATAGAATAATACTGGAAAAGAACACAGGATAAAAGATCTGGTTTCTAGCCCTGGTTCTACCACTTAATAGCTTTTGTGACTTGGGATAAAGCATTTCTCTCTGAACCTCAGTTTCCACATTTATAATATAATTAATAGCTCCAAGCTTCCTTATAGCTTTATAATTTATTCAATTCTATAAACTTTTAAAATTGAATTTTAAAATAGGTTCCATAATTCTGCTGTAAACAGAATATATTTTTAATACCCATAAACTATGGGTCTTATCCAAAGGGAGAAAAGGTTGTATTTGTATCCACAGTGCTTATAGTAGGCTCTTAATACTTGCTAATATACCTATAGGACCTGGCACATAGTAGGCAATTAATGGTTGCTTGTTGGTTTGTTTATATATAAAGTGCCTGCTACATACCAGACACTGTCCTAAGTTCATTTCCTCACAATCTGTCTTTGGTAAAATAGGAAAGCTATCAAGCAGATTTTACAATTCTTGTCAGAAAATTTGGGGTGCATATGAAACTTCCCCCCAAATAGTCACAAAATATCATTTTTTGCAGCATTTATTATTACCCATTAATTGATATTTTTATATTATACAGTGAGTTCTTCAAGAGCATGGACTGTTTAATTTTTACTTTTTTTTTTGTAATCCTAATGCTCAGCACATTGTAGGCACTTAATTAGTGCTATGCAATTGATCGATTCTCTCAATAAAAGGCCTTCCTGGCAACAAATATGTATTTAGAAAGTATCACCAATAAAATACAGTATACTATACTATTATAAAATATAGCATAAAGCATAAAGAAATTTCAGGAGAGATGACTGATCCAAATTAATAACATTCTCATATCATTCAATGTTTGAAAAATCTTACCTTAATAGTTAGGATTATCCAAAATTAATCTTATAGAAAAAATTAATCCAATAAACCCTGAAAACCAATTATCATTTGAGGACAGTTTTGTCAGTTTTGTCAGGTATAATTCCGCTATATACAAATTGAAGTAACTACAAAAATAATAATTTACTTGACAATGTTGAGGCAATATTTTTGTCTTCCTGGCTGGAGTACTATAATTCACTGAGAATAAGAATATGTACTTACCATTGCCAGACAGAGATAAATCCGATTTTGAACCATCATTGTACGGTAAATAAGTATTACAGTCTGCACCTATCCAGTGCTTATTACAGACACATTTTATTTCATTACTGCAAACCTGAAATCCAAAATGTGAATTGAGAATAAAAATCATACATAGGCTGATCATAATGCAATGCCATGAACAACAAAAATTAACAATGATTACACTTATATTTTGTACGATAACTTTTCCTGATCTTTCATTTCATTCATTGTTTGCCTAAAACTGTCTCCTCTCATTTCTCACTGCAAGTCATTTTCACCTCAACTTACAGAAAACAATAGGGCATAAAAAAAGAACAATGATCATCCCTAGAAGAAATGAAGCAAAATTATGAAATGATAGTTTTGCTTTCAGTTATAATATAAATGGAAAAGAATAGAAAAATCTACATAGAGCCAGTTCTATGTTATCCATACAAATCTTTCATTAATAGTTAGAGAAGGGTCCTTGAAAGGGGAGCTAAGACATGGCCAGACAACCAATGTGGAGAGAAGACTCTACTCAAACTGGAGCTATAGATTATTAGGTGAGGAGGGAAAGTTACATTTGCTGCTCACTCATTTATTTGAAGGTTTCTGGCACAAAAGCAAAAATGAACCTTTTTCTTCAAACTAGCACCAGAGAGAAAACATACATAGTAATAAGAGAACTGGCTCTGGAAGCATTTGAATGCTGCCTGATGATTATTACTAACTGTATGAGCTAATGAAAATCACTCTATCTCCATACACCTCAGTTTACTCATCTATGAAATAAGGAGGTTGGATTAGATGTTCCCTTTTATTTTTAAATCTAAAAACTCTCTCCTCTATACCTTCTCCTGTGCAGATGTCAAGAGAACCAAGGAGACACAAAGAAAATATCTGAAAATAAAATTAATATGTATTATAGAATCAATATCTATGACCCAATTTTTTTAAATTGTGGTTTGTGGCCCCAAACCCAGTTTTTATTTTGGAAAGTCTCATAACTGAATGTGGGGGTCTCATAATTTAATGATTTATTCAGTAAATGTTTGATTTATATCTGTTTTTATATGCCTACATACCTAGGATCAGATAAAAATTTCTCAAATGAAAAGGAGTCATAGGTGGAAAAAATTTAAGAAGCCTTGTTTAAGGAAATCCAAATGAAAAATATAGAATTTAAAAGAAAACAAACCCTTCCCATTTATCCATCCAAAAAAGGCAGAATCCCTTCCAAAAGCTTCAGCCACCACACTCATCTGTGCATTGAATAGGGAGTAGTGAAATCAGGATGGATGTTTTCATTTGCTGTTTCATCCTTTTAGTTTCATCTAACTCTTTGTGACACTGGGGTTTTCCTGGCAAAGATTCTGGAGGGGTTGTCACTTTGTTCTCATTTTACAGATGAGGAAACTGAGGTAAATAGGGTTAAGTGACTTGCCCAAAGTCATATGGCTAGTAAATGTTTCTAGCCAGATTTGAATTCAGGTCTTCTTAATTCCAGACCTTGCCCTCTATCCACCATACCACCTAGTTAAAGTTTTAAATGCAAATTGTTAAAACTTCCCATTCACCCACATTTAAGCATAAGCATCAATTTTACTCCAATCCAAATTCTGGAGTACCTATGGTTTTGGATCACCTGTGTCCTTAATTAACATGGATAAGTGTCTTGGAATCAGGACAGAATAGACTTGAATAATTCTTATTCTTCTCCACCTCACTTCTCAATGTTGAACTCAATTGGAGTTCAAAGGAACTAAAAGGAAATGTAACTCAAAACTATTGTTCTATAGATAAATAAACTGAGGTCTGAAGTTTAAGTTACTTTCCCAAGACCACAAATTTCACTGATAAAAAGTAATTTCTCCTAAATTCCTCTGTAGGAAAAATGAGAAGACTTGGTGCTCTCCTCGGAGAGGGGTGAATCAGCTAGACTTTTTCCAGACATGTGGTCCACAGAACATGTGAGGTTACACAATGGTTTCCAAGACAGTAAATCCCTGAGACATTTCTCTGCACATCTCTTATAAACACACATAGAATTGTATGGTACTGGAATAAATATATAGCTTGCTTATTCTAAAACAATGCTGCAGGAAACTAAAGTAATTAATTGATTAAGCAAAAACACATCTTCATTGCACCTAAATCTCAGTTACATGGCTCTAAGAATGAAAATGAACATTGTCAAATACTTTCTTTCTATCCATTATTAAAAAATATTTGCCAGAACCATTATGTTCTTATCTTTTCCAATCCCATTTTAGCTTGTGAAACTTCGTCTCCTACTTCATTTAAGAAAAAAGCCAAGTGTTAAAGCAAATTAGATTTTGCTAACATGAATGAGAAAGGAGAATCAGAAATTATAATTAGATACAATCATTTTTACTTTTTTTTCTCCCCTCATTTCAAATAGTCATAGTTATGGTTGTAATTGTTGTTCAGTCAAGTCCAATTCTTCATGACCTTACTTGAGATTTTCTTGGGAAAGATATTGGAGTGGTTTGCCATTTCCTTCTCCAGCTCATTTTACTAATGAGAAAACTGAGGAAAACATTATTAAGTGTCTTGCCCATAGTCATACAAGTAAGTGCTTGAGAACAGATTTGAGCTGAGTTATCCTGATTATCTACTGCATCATCTAGTTGCCCAATAGCTATGGTTGAAGGAAACAATTTGACATACAGTATATTTAATATTTACATGCTACTTAGTGATATTTTCAATAACTAGTTTATTTCATAGAATTAGAAAAACAACGGTTTAGAATTAGTCACATTTTAGAGAGCAAAGCTTCTTAAACTGTGGGTTGCAACTCCATATGGGGATCATATAACTGAATGTGGGGATCACAAAATTATGATTTCTTATCAGTAAATATTTGATTTGCATACTATTTTATAAACCTATATACCTGAAGTTAGATAAAAATTTCTCAGGTGAAAAGGGGTCGAGAGTGGAAAAAGTTTAGGAAACCCTAAATTTGAGTTCAAATAAACTAAAAAAGTAATGTAGCTCAATCTTATTGTTCTATAGATAAATAAACTGAGGTCTGAGAGTTTGTTACTTGCCCAAGACCACATATTTCACTGACAAAAAGTAAATACATACTTCACTTTAAAATAGAGTAAAGAATATTCAAACATACCCCGTGTCCTGAACAAATAGCATTTTCTTTTTTACTCAAGCAGGTACTGAAGTTGAAAGAGGCAGTGGGGAGACACCTACGTTCTAGGCACATCATTTCAGGGCCACATGGCGTCCCATCTTCAACATAGCCAAGATCTATTTCTTCTTCAAGCTTAACATGGCCACCACTGCAATTAAGTGAGAAATATTTTCTAAAAATTAGTTATATTATGGAGTAGATTTTTTGTTTTTTAAAAATATACACACATTTTTCCTTTAATTGATTTTGAAACCACCTTTGTAAGCTAACTGATAACTAATATCACAGCATATGTATTGTTTAGTCTCCGAAAAATAGTAGAATGAAGAATAGTGTTACCTTTTATATCTGTAAAAGCATGACAGCAACTTTATCTTTAAACTGCTTGGCAGGATAATCAACAAGGACAGTACATTCCAATATACTGACACAATTGATATAAAAAGTGTAATCATATTTCTAGCTCATTTTTGTCACCTAAGGCAAATCTGTCATAATTATTACTCAAGATGAAATTCTAACCTTATAACCAACTGGGTTAGTTAAGGTCATTTTCAGTTCTAGTATTAAGGATGAAAATTTATAAAATTACCTTTTTCTTGTTTTATTCCACAAATTGAAAAAAAACTTAAAAATAAATAAAATTATTTTTTTTCCAAAGAAATTTCTGCATTCACAATATCATATTCTATAATGGGCTAATTACAGAGATTTATGGTTGTAAGATTGTTATTTAATGTAATTCCATAATTAGGAGGTCAATAATTTAATTGGTAAAGTTACTTCCTTTATGATCACAGATTCTAATCTTTCTGTGATTTAGTAGAAAAGGAGAACTTAACCTGGAGTTCTTGAACTTGTTTTCTTAATATTTTGATAACTTAATTTTTAATATAATTGTTTTCTCCCAGTCTGTTTGAATTTGAATAATGGCCCCTTGGACAATGTTTTGGGGTTTTATTTTTAATAAATATTATTTAAATTTTATATTTAACAAATACATTTAATAAATAATAAACAATTCTATTTTAATGAATAATTAATTTTTTCCACTCAAGTTCAATTTTTACTAGTTTCATTATGTAATGGAGATATTCTCAAAGGTCATAGCAGCAGAACACAAGTTTTGATGGATATTACCATGCTGGTAATCACAGAATTTGAGAGCTGACCATGTCATCCACTCCTAGAAGAAGAAAATTCCCACCATAATGTGTCCAACCATTTGCTTTTCAATTTCTTCTTAAAGACCTCCAACTTGTAAGCCTACAAGAATGTTGTACATTCAAGGCACTGATGTGTTGCCATCTGGGGACCAGTCTGAATGAACAGTGTCCCCCTCAGATGATGAAATTTTTTGGCCATAGTAATTAATGAACTCATCTCCTAAATCATGGAAGGGTGTGATCAGCAGTGGCTTGAGAGGTACCAACACTCATCAAATAGCCCTTCATTTAAAGCATTGAAGATTATGGGGATTCCAAGGTTCTGGGTAGGAGAGAAGAAGCAGTAGAGTTTGCTTTTCCATAAGGTGATAATTGTGGTACTTACCTGCAATTTAATGTCCTTCCTTGCTGTACCACTAAAGAGGATGTGATTTCCCCATCTAGCTCGCCAAGCCTTGGAATGTTACCAATATTGGTACATAGGAGGTAACCACAAAGTACATCCCTAAATCAACAGAATACACAAATTGCTTACTTCACATACAACGTGATTAGAAATGTTATTCTTACCTTAGCAGGATTTAGCCATTTAAAGATATGGCTGATCACTTACGTGGAACATTCCAATTTAGGGGAAATATATTCATATGACACTGTAGTGTTGAGATCAAATTCTAATCAAATCCCAACAAAATAAATCAGGCCAGAATACTCTGTTTCTTTTAACAAAAGGCAGTGTAGTATATTGATTAGAGAGATGGCATCAGTGTCAAGAAGACCTGAGTTCAAATTCTGCTGTGATATATAGTGACTATGTGACCCAAAACCACCACCTACCTCTCGGTGTTCTAGATCCCAGCTTCTTAAATTGTGATTTTTGAACTCATATGGTTTCATGTAACTGAACGTGAGGGTCATAAAATTATGATTTATTATCAATAACTATTTGATTTATATACTTACTTTATATATTTATATACCCAGGGTAATATAAAAACTTCTAAGGTGATAAGAAGACACGAGTAGAAAAAAGTTTAAGAAGCCCTGGTCTAGGGGCAGTTAGACCGTACAGTGGGTAAAGTACCTGGACTTAGGAGCATCTGAGTTCAAATATGACCTAACATGTACTAGTTGTGTGACCTTTGGTAAGTCACTTAACCCAATTCTTCACCAAATAAATAAGCAAACTAACAGATAGATAGATAGATAGATAGATACATAGATACGTAGATACATAGATACATAGATACATAGATAAAGCTCTGGTCTAGGCCAGAGGTGTCAAGCACAATCAGCCAGCTTTCAAGTTTTTTGCTTTATGCACTTAGTTCACTAAACTGTTCAAATTAAGTATGAAGTTATCTTTCACACAAAAGACTACTTAGCAGCAAAATTTCTATCTACATGAACTTATTGATAGAACCAGTTTCTTTTTTAGTAAGGAACTTAGGAAGAGTCCTGTTTGACAATGAACAATTCTATCTTAACTTCTGCTCTGAGTATTAAAGAGTTTTCTTTGTTGTTTAGTCTTTTTCAATTGTTTCCAATTCTTTGTGAGCTCATTTGGGATTTTCTTGGCAAAGATACTGATGGTTTGCTATTTTCTTCTCTAGCTCATTTTACAGATGAGGAAACTGAGGCAAATATAGTTAAATGACTTGTTCAGGATCACACAGGCAGTAAGTTTTTGAGTCTAGATTTCGATTCAGGTCTTTCTGACTCCTGGCCTAGCATTCTACCCACTATACCATTTAGCTGCCCTCCCCATATTAAAGAACAGCTTATATACAATTGTCTTTTATTCACTCCTACAGAACAATGTTACTTATTTAGTTTCCTTTACTAATTACTTCTGACTTTCTGCTTTCCTTGTAAAATTATATTTTTATACATAAAAAACTTTTACTATTCTGCTCCATTGGGAATAGCATCTAAAATATTCTATGTACTTAATGAATTTTCATTTTTAATTCTGATGATGTTAACATAGCAATGTGAGACTTTGACATTAATAGTTTTCCAGAAGATTGGGGAAATAAAACAGCAAGGATAAATGAAAAATCAGACTTCATTATGTAGAATAAAATATAAAAACGATTATCATCAAGCAAAAAAATCCTAAAAATTCTACTTAACTCAGCCTGATTTTTTTCTATTTATGCAAAACAGAAGTCTCTTTGATACTGATGGAAATCTTCAACATTCAACCGTCCACAAAAAATTATTCCTTCATTCAATAAATACTGAGTATCTTTTATAGTCAAAGGATTATGCTTGATGCCATACATTTTTTAAATTACATTTTATTTTATATCCATGCAGATCTGACATTTTTTCCTTCTCCTCCCATCCCACTGAGAAGGCAAATAAATAAATAAAACCCTTGTTACAAACTTTATAGTCAAGGAAAATACCTTCATTGGCCTTGATCAAACCAAATCAAATACACACAATCTGTATACTTAATTCATCATCTCTCTATCTGGAAGTGGATAGCATGTTTCATTGTGAGTCCTTTGTAAGCAGGTTTGCTTGCTATATTGATAGGGTTTTTAAATCTTTCAAAGTTGTTTGTCTTTACCATATTGTAGTTACTATAAAAATTGTTCTCCCAATTCTGCTCACTTCACTCTGCATCAGTTTATATACCTTTATACAGATTTCTCTGAATCCACCCTCCTCATCATTTCTCACAGTATTCTATCACAGTCATACACTATAACTTGTTGAGTCTTTTCCTAATTGATGGGCATGCTCCCAGTTTCCAATTCCTTGCCACCACAAAGAGCTAATACAATGCATTATTAATGATCTAGAGAGAGTACCTGCCTTTAAGTTATTTAGAACCTAGAAGAAAGGGAGAATGAACATCTATGTATCTTAGACTATAACACAAAGTTTTTGTTATTATTGTTCAGTTGTTTAAGTCATGTACAACTCTTCCTGATCCTATTTAGGGTTTTCTTGGCAAATATACTGAAGAAGTTTGTCATTTTCTTCTCCAGTTCATTTTACAAATGAGGAAACTGAGGCAAACAGACTCAAGTCACTTGAGCAGGAACACATAGCTAATAAGTATATGAGGAAGAATTTGAACTCAGGCCTTCTTGCCTCCAGGCTCTCTTCACTGTAGTATAAGGTAGTATATGGCAATTACCAAAATAGGAACAGAGAATATACATCAGAAAGGGTAGAAATGACTTTTGACTAGAACAGTCTTTGAAGGCTTTACAAAAGAAGCAAAATTGAGTTGAGCCTTGATGGATAAGAAGGATTTTGATAAATAGATGGAAGAAGGGATAAGATAAGAACATTATACACATGCTATCCTCATGCTCTCCAAAAATTCTTGAAGCATGTTCAGAAATACAAGAAATCTAGTTTATCTGGAGCCTAGTTAAATGGAGGAAGCCTAAACATTATGGAAGGACTAAAATGCCAGACATTTGGACTCTATTTGGTTAGCAATGGGAACCTTAATGAAAGCTCCTGAACAGAACAACATGATTAAAGGAATAATTTAGGCAGAGAATCACAGAAAATATAAATTGTTTTAAACTCAAATAGGTATCCTCATGACTGCATTTTTGCTTAGAAAACCATAAATCAGGACTATCTAGGTTTTACTATATTTTTATTTATTTTGTTAAACATTTCCTAGTTACATTTTAATCTCATTCTAGTCACACATGGAAGTTTTAGCAAGCCATAAGTACGGTGCCTCTGGTGTATAGAATGATTTGGTTGGAGGTAGGGGAAGGTGAGAAAGGACAAGGAGGTTAATTAGGAGCCTATTGCAATAATTCAAACAAGACACAATAAAAGCCTTGAACTATGCTAGAGGTAGGATCAGTAAAAAGGAAGGGTCCCTCCTCAAGAATTTATGAGACAGATCATTCTAGTGAGATATGTGAACAAAGAGTCAGCTTCAATCTCAGTTTCACTTCATTCCATAACAACAAGAAATGCACCAAATAAAGTGAACAAACAATAATAACAAAAAAAGAGAAAAGAAAAAAGGATATAAAGAAAAACTAGAAGCAAAACCAGAAGATAGAAGAATTGAACAAGGATCAAAGAGGCTTGAATAAATATAAAATAAAGTCTACAGGGTATATAATAAACTAAGTAGAAATCTCGAGAAGAAGGAATGATTCTGAAACAATAACTATATTCTTAGGGATGCAAAAGAATAATCACAAGAACTTGAAGTATTATTTTCAAGTTTTTTGTGTTCAATTGAGGTGTGAAAAGGTGGAATCTAAATGCATATAAAAGATTTTTTTTTTTAAATTAGAAGAGCCTCTAAAGTAGAATGGAAGCATAATACAAGAATTAAAGGAAAATATAAAGAAGAAATTAGTACTCTTAAAATTGAAAAATCATAACTGACAGTTTACAGCAGGAGGCAAAAGATATTAATAAAGCAGTATTCTGTATAAATGGCACAGAGATAACAAAAATAAAGAGATGAAGTAATAAATAGCTAAGCAAAATTGGAGCACATGAAGTCTCTATGAATTATAGCAATGGAAGATGTGGAAGACAAATCTGAGAGAAAATGTGAGAATTACCGGTTTCTCAGAACCAAAGAGCATAAATGGAATATTTCAGGAAATCAAAGACCACATTGTCTATAAATATTAGAAACAGAAAGCAAAATTCAGATCAATAAGAACTTATTAGAAATATCAATTTTAACTTACCTAAAAATGCAATTGCCACATTCTGGGTTCAGTTTTAAATAGGCAAGAAATAACAATTTACTTTTCAAGGAATACTAATTCAAATTATGGAAGATTACTCACTAACAATAAAAAATTAAAGAAAAAGCTAGAATATGGTATAATTAACAGAAAAGGATGTCAGTTTGCATTCTGAAGTAATATTCTACAAAGCTGAGTATATTTCTACATGAAAGAAAATGGACTTTCAATAGTAAGACATATTTTCAAATGTTCCTTTAAAGAAAAATAGAGAATAATAGGATTTTTGAAATGCAAATTCAATGAACAAAAGAAATATAATAACAATGGAAGTTAAAATCTCACAGAATCATGAAAATACTTATGTGATACAGAAGGAAGGAAATAAAGCCAAAGGAAAACAATACACAATGATTATAAGAAAATAAGTGAAAATGAAAGTTAGCAAAATTCAAAGCAAAGATGATGGATTTTATTACTAAGTGGCTAAAGTTAACTTATACTTTCTTGATGTTAATGATCATTAAATTGTAAAAGTAGACAATGAATGCAACAAGTTTCAGTGATTCTATTAGGCAGTTTTATTCAACCATATTTGGAGACTGTACTTTGTCAAGAGTGCTATTGCATGTCAAAACAAAATATATCAACAAAATAAGAAACAGAGAAAGGAAAAAATAGGAAGGCACAAAAATGAAATTAATAAGGAAAAGTCAACCGGAACCCTAGACAAGGAAAAAAAAAAGAAAAAAAAGAGTCAAAAATGATTCTGAATAACTAGGAATATGAAGGAGTTAACTCTGAGTAGGATGGTGCTAAGTTCAGTTAAAGTGTGAGATTTGTTGAGTTTGTGATAATTTCTTGGGAATTTTTGGGAAATTGGGAAAATTTCTAAGAGATAGTTGAAATGTGAGACTAGAGTATAGAAGAGAGGTTAAAACTAGAATTATATGACCAAGGACACAAGATCTAATTATATCCCCATTAATTTAAGGGAGCTGTGAAAATTGCTTCCATTCCCTCCCTAATCCTTCCTATTAGCTAAATTTGAACTCAGGTTTTCTAATTCCAAGCCCACAGGCCCATTACTCTATTCAAGACATTATTCACTTACTTCCATCTGGTCCTGATAATTGAGAGACATTTTAGTAGGGCAGGATCCTCACTCATGGGCATCATGGGCAAGGGAGGAGAGTTGAATATGGCTTAATGAATATAATTTCCTGTGCTTAAATGCTAAGAAGGGACTCAAGCTATAAATGTACAAGCCCAATCCCTACATAGTTCAATACTCAGATAATTTTAGATTTCCTCTATATTGCTCTCTGTGGTTCCAGGAAGAGTGCAGAAGACAAAAAAGGGAGAACAAGATTCTTTCCTCCCAAAATATAAAGCTAATAGCTGAGCAATAAATTCAGAAAATGCTTCTCCAACTTACTGTTTGTTGCACTGAATCCAAGTGTCTTTGTCTCTCCCACAGTTGCCTTTCTCGGTCCCTTCAATATTCAGTTTTTCATAGCAGTATTTATCAGAAGCAGTCACTTCTGAAACAGAGAAATGATCATTAGCAAATAAGGGCAGATGCAAATTTATCTAGCTCTAGTGCAAAGGGAAATGTGGTACTACAGAATTACACCAATTGTTGGGCTACTAATTCTAAAGGTTCTGAGAAACATGGCAGTACTAAAAAAATGATCCTTGGGCATCATTTGTGGTTAATGCTCAGTTTCAAGTGGAGATTATTATTTGTGTGTGTGTGTGTGTGTGTGGATCTCAGTTGGAAATCTGCAAAGTAAAATAAACACAGACCTAGGGCAGACATCTTGCCTGGCAAAGATCCCAAACTGAATTTCATGTTTTAGGTCTTTTTAAAAAAGTGAATCCTTAAGTTCTGAAGAAGTCATGATTCTTACTAAGTATTAGGTCCAAAGAAGTTGAAAGAAAAAAAGTCAGCCATGATGAAAAAATGTTTGGAAGATGTACTCAGAAAATTTGAATATTTAAAACTTCAAATTTGCCAAGAACAAAAATTGTCTTAGAATGAGGGAAAACAAGCCTTTCTAGAATATGAAAATTAAATATGTCCTAATAAACTACAAAATAATTTTGAACACTCAGAAATCTAGCAAAATCTTCATCCATTGATCAAAGGAATATTCTTAACACATTTGCCAGGTTTTAAGCATATCCCGAACTTTTAGGTGAAATGGATTCTTAGTATGCTAAGAAGGAAGGTTAATTCCTAGAGTCATAGATTCAGGATCGACTTTAGAAGGCTGCTGTTGTACCGAAAACATGGCCCCCCCACTCCCCTCAGGCAGAGACCAGATGACCACACCTGCCATGTCCAAAACTTTCCTACTTCTGACAGCCTACTCTGCTCTCAGACGCTCAACCTGTTGAGAAATTCATCTAGGTATTGTATAGAAATTTACCTCCTGCCCATTGATTTTAGTTTCTTTTCTGTAGAATAACACAAAATGTTTAATTATCCATTCCAAAAACTTGAAGATAGCAGCCAAATTCCTGGTAAAATTCTCTTTTTCAGGCTGATGTTAGTCCTAGTTCCTTCGGTCATTTATATATGATGTGATTTGGGGTCTTCTCAACATTCTGGATGCCCTCCTCCATGAATAGTGCCTTAACTATACTTGAATGGTTTACAAACAACTCCATGAGGAGGCAAGTGAATATATAATTTTAGTATCCTTACTGGGCAGTTGAGGAAACTGAAGCAAAGTGATTTGCTTCCCATAATCCAGCTGGAATATGTTGGAGCCAGGATTTGAACTTTCCCTTCCCCCTAATTTCATGTCTAATATTCTTTCCACTACATCATACTTCCTCCATTATTGCCACATTCTCCCAAACCATCACCATCATCAATTAAAATATAGCATTTTAAGATTTGCAAAGCACTTTATGGATGTATTTCATTTGTTTCTACAATAATGATAGACATCATTAATATCTCCATTTTACATATGGAGAAACTGAGGCTGAGAAGAGTTAAAATATTTGGCAAGGATCACATAGCTAATGTGTCTGAACTCAAAAAGTATATGAACTTAGGTCTTACTGATGCCAGTTCCAGCAGTCTATCCTCTGTGTCATAAAGCTACTATTCTTCCTTCTTCTCCCTCTTGTCTTATCCCACTGTATTCTGTTAGGAGCCTACTAAAATTTATTAATCTCGCCCCTCGAGGGAAGGGGATACTGTGACATTACTTTAGTTCAAGAGACATAGGAAGGTAAGCACTTTACTTCAGCTGATTCCTTCTGGGTCTTTGCCTATTATTAAGGTTAATTGTTCTCCAGGACATCATATGGGGCCTTCTTGAGAAAGGCAATGAAATGTTTTGCCATTTCCTTCTTTAACTTCTTTTACAAATGAGAAAACTGAATCAAACTGCTTTAAGTGACTTCCCCAGGGTCACATAGCTAGTGAGTGTCTGAGGGCATATCTGAACTCAAGAAGATGAGTCCTCCTGATTCCAGGCCCCAAATTCTGCCCACTGAGCCATCTAAGCTGCCATCAAGTGAAACATAGCCAGAACTTCTTCTAAAACTGAACGTTTTAAATAGAATTTAAATAGAACTTAAGATTTTTAAACTCTCTGGTCTCAGCACAAAAGACACATTTTCTCTTCTGAAAAATCTCACATACCTGGGAGTGAAATGCATATGTCTGCAAGGAAAGCACTTTGAAAACTTTATGTAGGTGAGGTATGATAATCATAGTGACATAGGAGGTCAAAAAATTGTGAAGGGCTGACAAATCTCTGTTTCTGTCTCTCCTCTCTGTCTCTCTCCATCTCTCTCTATTTCTCTCCCCGTATCTTATTTCTCTATCTCTCTGTGTCTCTTCCCCTCCCTCTGTGTGTGTGTGTGTGTGTGTCTCCTCTCTCTCTCTTCTCTCTCTCTGTCTCTATCTCTCTGTCTCTGTCTGCTGTCTGTCTCTCTCCCTCTCTCTCTCTTTCTCTCTCTCCTCTTTCCCTTTCTCTCTCTCTCCCCCTTTTCCTCCTTCTCTTCCCCCTTTTTCTCTCTGTTTCTCCGTCTCTGTCTCCCTCTCTCTCTCTGTCTCCCTCTCTCTGTCTCTCTGACTCTCTCTCTGTCTCTGTCTATCTGACTCTCTGTCTATCTGTCTTTCTTCTCCGAAACCTCCAGTCACAACCTCCAGCACGGATTTTGAGAATTCCTCAAGACTTTCTGAAGAGGGAAGTACTTGTTTAGCCTGTGTGCCTCAGGCCCAGAAGATCAGAAATTACATTTACTTACTTTGCCCCCAGATGTACTTGCACTGTCTGTCCCTGGTTTTACATCTTCCTCCAAAGCAAATGCCCTAAAACATATACCATTGAAAAGATTGTGCAAAAATTTCTCACACCATTTGGATATAGGAAGTAATTCAACAACTAAAGAAAATATAATAAAGATTTCTTTAAAAAATATATATGGGCTTGATATTTATCTGTAGGGTGGGAAAAGGGGAGGGAAGAAAAATAAGAAAAAATACTTACATGTTAACTTTATTATATATTTAAAAGGAATTATAAATTGTACATAACATTTGCAGTTTCATGTGCAATTATCTTTTTTATTAAAAATATACAAGGTAATGGAAATTCTTATTATATTCCATAAATTAAAAATAAAAAAATAAAATTATATATATTTGTATATGCATGTGTATAGATAGATAAGAGATAGATGGATTTTGTTCTTCAGAGTTGCTTGCAAAGAGTTTAAAATGATGTTGATATTTTGATGGATGTCAAAATTTCTTTCATTCCACGGCACTCAAATAAATCAAATATTAGAACTGAGTGGCCTACCTGATAATGATCACATGAATAGCCATCCATTTTATGGATATTTGGGGCACACTAGGAAAAAAAAACATAATCATGTCATCACAATATAAGGCAAGAAATTATAATTTGGAAAACAACCTTGAAGTTGCTTTAATTTAAAGGATGATGTGGTCAATAAAACAAAATTTTTGGGTCAAAAGCAGTCCAACTGACTCTGAGTTGTGGTTTATCTGAGATTTTTAACAAAAAAATGTTTTTACTTAGCCAGTAAACACACATAAACTGATAAGGTAGTAGGACTTAATCATCTATCCAATTCTACCATAGTATAAATGATAGAGCTAGGTGACATGCTAGAGGGCTTGAATCAATTAGTAATTATAATTACAGCTATATTTAATTAATGACACAATTCTATCTACACAGTCTGCAAATATATGGATTTCTCATCATGTGAGGAATGACTGAAAAATCTGGATCCCCAAGATGTAATAGGTGGGTAAAGTGGTCACTATCACTGTGAACTTAAATTAGGAGTTCTAACCTTCTTGGGTGGCAAGGACCCAGAGCATTCTGGAAAAGCCCCTGAACCCCCTTTCAGAAGAAAGATTTTAAATGCATATAGTATTTATTTTTATAATGCAAATCAAAGCTTAGAAAAAATAAAGGTATAAATTTTTCTACCAAAGTTCATAAATTCCCTGAAATCTCTCCATGTAGCCCTTGGGAATCTATGGATTCCAAACTGAGGACTCCTGACTTTGAGCCTTTGACGATATATGATAAGGAAGATAATAGGAAAACCAGTCTTAAAATTCCACTCACTTTATCAGATGACCCTGAAAACAAGGGCAAAGCACATCAGACACACATCAGTGAAAACATATAACTGGACAGATGGGCAAGGAGGACACTAACAACTGGCAGCATATAGCCAAATATGGGGCCTAATGCAAGTGCCTTTGGCCATGGTGGAAGCAGCATCTGCATCCAAACAACTGGCAAGAAGAGAAGGATGGAGCAAGAGTTCCCTTTTTACAGTTGTGGGATTTATGGCATTCCCTCCAAGTGCAAATCAATCAATAGTTCAATCAATAGGCATTCATTAAGGAGGCTTCTATGCTGTCCTGCCACTCTATACATTCATATGTCCAATACCTACCCATTCACCCATCCATCCATCTATCCATCTACCCATTCATCCATCCTTATGTGTATATGTATATATGTGTCTATATGTATACATATATATCAATATAATAAATTTAATTTTAATTATTTTGCATTATTACATAAATATAAAACATTATTATTATAAATACATCAAATACATAATTATTATAACTGTATTATTATATATAAATATAATTTTACAGAGAGGGAAAAAGAAAAAAAATGGAGAAACACATAAAAAAGAAATACAGGGAGAAAAAGAATTTTAAGTTTTGTCCTTATTTTCAGGGTCATGAATACATCCAGTGGAACTTAATACCAACTGTTTTACTCTACCTTCTGAAACTTACTAAGTGCATCATTAATGGATTTAGGTGACTCAGGAAGATCAAATCTCATGTCAGAAGCAACGTTCTGCATGAGGTGTTTTCTGAACCCTGCTGCTGTTAATGCCTGCCCAGATCCCTACCAAAAATACTGTATTTATTTTTCATATGCCTATATCAAAGTATATGTTGTCTTCCCTGACATCAGGGAAGCTCCTTGAAAGTAGGAGATATTTCTTTTTTATCTTTATATTTCCAGGACCTAGTACTAATAGTTATTTAATATATTCTTATTTATTTGCAAAAGGAAAATATTATTTCACATTTTTTTTCAGGGTGTAATCTGTTACATGAAGTAGAAAAATAGGAAATAAATGCCCAAGACATTTTTACAGATACACACCTTAGAGAAAATATTAATTAGGAAAAATATTTAATTTTAATTTCTTAGAATGTCATATCCCTTAATAATAAACATTTTTAAATGATTTAATATAGTATTACAAAATTCCTTTTTCTTCAAGCAAAGACTCTGGTTATGCTGAAATTTATAAATTTAGCTAGATAAATTATCCCAGTCTGTCTCCGAGTTATTTTAAATTCAAGATCAGCCAATAAATGAACTTTATCAGAAGAAACCATGTTCATGTCACTATCAGAGAAAGGAATACCTCTTTACACTAGAGGTGCTTTATGAGAATATAACTTCTGTAAACCTCTATTCTAAAAGATTATGAGACAAAACATAGTTCTTTCTATTTCTTCCCACATCAAGGACATATAAGTAAATCCATGGGTATACTTTTTTACTTTTAAAAGCCACCTTAAATCATGAACACACCCTTCATTTTTTCAACCAGCTTTCAGGCATTTTCTCTTCTTGCCTGGGCTGTGAACTGAAACCAAGACTGCTGAGGAATGACTAAAAATATATGGAATTAGATGTCACACAGGAGAGGAACATGAGAGTCTCCTTCGTTTACATTTTTCAGGAGGATCAGTGCCATGAAGGTAACCACAAAAGACCTTTTCTAGGTGCCACTTTTTTCTGTTCCCTTCCTTCCTTTCTTTCTTTTCTTCTTCTTCCCTCCCTCCCTCCCTCCCTTCCTTCCTTCTTTCCTTCCTTCCTTCCTTCCTTTCTTCTTTCCCTCTCACTTTCCTTCCCACCTTATTTCTTTCTTTCCTTCTATTTCCATTCTCTTTCTCATTTTTTCTTTCCTTCCCCCCCCATCTCAAATTTTGAAAAAGATATATTTAAGAAAAATTACCTGGCTGGAGTTTCCTGTACATGTTTCCTCAATATCACAGTCATTCACTGCTTCCCGACATAGAGTTCCCATAGGTTGAAACTAAAAAAAAATAAAAAAGAAGAGAGAAAAAGGCTAAAAAACCCTGGAAACATTAAACACCTAATTTAGGTGAAGATTATCCTAATCCGCTCAGTTTTTAATGTTTCCCTCTGCCTCATTGGATATATATGTGACCATGTTCATAGGCTCTAAATATAAGAAGGAATCTCAGAGGCAATCTAATATGATCCCATCATTTTACAATTGTGGAAACTGAGTCCCAGAAAGTTTAAGTGCCTTGCCCAAGGCACTTAACAGTAAGCATGAGAGATGAGATTTGAATAGAGATCTTCTGACTTTGAATCTAGTGGTTTTTTTCCCCCTTTCTTACACTATCTCCTATAAAGCCCTTGTTTGCTGACAGCAGAGTGTGGAGCCAGCTGTGACCTATTACATTTTCAAAGGCATTTTGTGATAGGTTTTTATTGGAGAGTTATGGCTATTCCCTTGTTTGGTGTATTTTTTTTTTTATGTTCTGCTGTTCTTGAGTAAAAATGATTTTATCACTAAAACTACAATTGTGTAAACCAAAGAAGTGAATTTTAAAAACAACAATAAACAACTTGCTTTGTAGTTGAGATGATTAAAGCAAGTAAGATTGAAGTAACAGGACCCAGATCATATAGTGAAAAAGAAATCAAGCCAAAGATGGTTCACAGCTTCCTGGGCCTTGTTCAGTGATGTACTGACAACTATATAAGGTCTACAGTCTCTAAAAAATACATTAATGGCCATATTTCTGTATTTCTACTTCCTTCACATGGTTGGAAGAGCCTTGGAGGACATGTGAAGGGGCTTGCTGTCTTATTAACAGAGAAAATGGCTATTATTATCTACTATTATCTATTAGTCCTAAAAATTTGCCTAAAGGAATGCCCCAAAGCATCAATTCAAAGATTATCCTAGTCTCAGCCCTCTATTAGTTCAATCAACACTTATTTATTAAATAATCCCTGATGTAGACTGTTTGGTACCAGGTTCTACAGCAAGATAGAAAAGAAGAAAAACCACAAACTAGTTCATAATTTAGGAAGAATAAGGATAAGGATGCAAGGGGGAATCAAATTAGCTTCAGTAGAAGGTTTCAGAAAGCGAAATGGTGATTAAGGAAGTGGTAAGGCCTCAAATTTGGAAGATTTCCCTCAAGAAGCTTACATTTTCCTGAGGGAAACAACATGAAAACAAACAAAAGCTTGAGATGATTTGGCATCCAGAAAGGAGTAAAAATCTTTTCCTAATGCAGGCTGAGTAACTATTCTCTTATGATTTGAACCCAGATCCCTAAACTTGCTAAGGACTAAGCCTTTAAGCCTTCCTTTCCCAATTATTCTTATTCATACCTACCTTAAACTTTTTAGAGATTCAAAGAACTATCTCTTATTTGGCACTTCATCATATATTACCTTGCACTGCTATTTGACCATTTTATGTGTTTTTCTTTTCCCCCCAGAGAAACTGAAAGCCCCCTCAGTACCAAAGCCCATTTCTCTAATTTCTTTTGGTTATTTTTTTAATGCTTTGTTGTCTGGGACTTTGAAATAATTTTATCACAAAAAGCAATTACATAAATCAAAGAAGTGAATAAAATAAACCTCCAATATGTACTTTGTAGATAGACAGATAATGTAGAAGATGAAAGTTACTGTGCCCAGACCACTTAATTCCCAGATTGAAAGGATAAGAAAAATTGCAATGTTAAATTTTTTTTGTAAAAAATCTTGTGGTCTAGTGGAAAAGGCTTGTATTTGGAGTGTGAAGAACTGGGCTGAAATGAATTCTTTTACATCCTGTGCTTTTGATTAGGTTATTCAAAAACTCTAGACTTCAGTTTCCTTATTTGCAAAATGAGAAATTTGGAGTTGGTGATCTCTAAAATTCAGCTCTAAATTTTGTATTTAATCATATATGTCTTAAGCCTCTTTTCCCCCTTTCATTTTGCCTAAAATAGGAAACCATAAAGAAACTTAAAAAAATTACTGATGACATATAGCTCCTAGGGAGAATGTAGCAATTTTTGAGAAACTCTAAGGCTAGCATACAACAATCAGCTGGCTAATGCCATAAAATTCAATGATGGGAGCTGCTCCACCTTTATTCAAAACTCTTCAAGAAGTCATAGAATTCATGGGTGCAACCCCACCTCTACCTCAATAGTACCTCTAAGCCATAAAACTAGCATGTCAGTGACTTGAACCTGATCTTTGTTTCTTTTTTCTATAAAATTATTTTCTTGTTTCTGGCTCTTTGCTAAATTCCCTATTAACAGTATAATAAATCTTTAGTGCTTAACTGACAAATCGAGTTTGAGAATCCTTTCATCACACCCACAACATCGATCTGGAGACCCTAATATTGTTGGGGTGTCTTCCACTTCAACAATGCCTTATAAAAGGACGATCACAGGTTCGTAGTTATAAACATAGAGAAATCCTTCAAGGTCACTTCAATCAAGACCCTTATTTCTCTTCTCTCATACAGCCATCCCACTAATGTTGGTTCTCCTTTCCTTATGTTTGGACTATTGCAAACTCTACAAAGAGGTCTCCCTATCTTATCTCTTACCCACTTCAATCCACTCTTTATTTAAATGCAAAAATAATTTTCCTAAAGTGCCAGTATACAGTCCCTCCCCTACTCAATAAACACCAAGATTTCCTTGTTACCTTCAGGATCAAATTTTTAAAAATCTTCTGACATTTAAAGTTCTCTACAAACTAGACCCCTCCTATCTTTCCAGTCTTCTTATACCTTACTCTTCACCATGTTACCCTTCAATCCAGGGATACCAGCCACTTTATTGGTTCATAAACAAGGTCTGGGAATTTCATGGACTGTCCTCCATGTCTTCAGTGCTTTCCCTTCTCATCTCCACCATCCAGCTTCCCTGGTTTTCTTTAAAAAATCTCATGTTCTACAGGATACTTTCCCCAGTCTCTCTCAATTCTACTGCCTTCAATCTATTATTTCCTGGTTTTCTTGTACATGGCTTATTTGTACATAGTTGTTTTCATGTTTTCTCCACCATAAAATTATGAGTTCCCAAGGACTGTCTTTTGCTTCTTTTTGTATTCTTAGTACTTTAGCACACAACCTGGTTTATGGTATTCATAAATAAAGGATATTTATTGATGGTCTGATTATTTTACAGATGAGGGAACTGAGGGGATAAGAGGTTAAATAACTTGCTGTGATCAAAAAGAGAAGTTAGCAATAAAATTTGGATCTAGAAACAGATTCCAAAAGAAAGGAAAGAAGAAAAAGAGGGAAGGAATAAGGGTTAGATGAATATTGGCTTCCATTAATATACAATAGTGAAATTAATAAAGTAATTCAAACAATATGTCCATGCTCCATACTGAATACTGTTTCTATCTTCTTCAAGATCTGGAATGAATTAGTCATTTCTTGTCAATAGACTAAGAGCTAGGATTCTAGTACCTTGCACTTTTTACAGCAAAGACCATCACTGCATTGGGAGTCTTCTGTCAAGGTGCACTTCTTACAGCAATCTGCTCCTTCCCGGGCACACTCCTAAGAAAGATAAACATTTGGAAAGACAGGAGTTTCATTCCTCAATTAAATTCACTCTATTTCTCCCTCTCAAAGTATAATCTTTCCACGAGAAATCCAAATAGCTTCTCTGTCCATATCTATATTAAGCATTCTCTGTGCTTTTACTATCCTAGTGTGAGAGGCATGGGATTTCAGGCCACTGCCAAATACTTACTGCAAGGGTGCCACAGTCACACTCTTCTCCAGTCTCGATGAAACCATTGCCACATTCAGGAGGATCTAATAACTGTGGAGGGAAACCCAAATATTAAAAATCTCACAGGATCCAGGGGAGGATGAGATTCAAACACAGTCATAAAGGTGGCTTTGGCATAGATGGAATCTGTCAGACACACATATGTACTGTGATTACTTTTTTTTTTTTCAAGTGGAAGTACAATGGGAAAAGCACTTGATACAGAATCTAGTGCCCTGGGTTTGAATCTTAGGATTATCCCTTACAATGCACATGATCTTGGGCATGTCACTTCAATTCTTAATATTTTAATTTCATCCTCTGTAAAATGAGGGAGCTGGATAAAATGAACACCAAGTTCCTTTCCACTCAATCCTATGAATTTAAAGTCCAGAATCAAAGTATTTCTGCTTTCATTTCAGATGTAGTCATATGTCTGTATGTGAGACAGAAGCATACAATCAAGTAGATTTGTTTATCTGAATTAGATGGTACAATTATTGACTTAAATTACACTGAATTAATACTTGGAATTACACCCAGCCAGGTCATTACAAATTTCAATATTAAGTAGCTAAACATTTGTGATATTAATTTTTTTTCTTTGTCATTCAGAAGGTTTGCTTTACAAGCATAAAATTTAATAGAAACTATTCAGACTCTCCTAAAGTTCCTTCCTTTTTTCTGTGGACAGATTAGGAAACTTTGAGTAACAACTTTGTATAGATCTATATTTCTTGTTTGCTGAGATCAGTTACAACTTTTGCCCAATAGTTATTTGCACTATATAACAATAACTGATGATACAGACATATCAAATAGATTTGCAAAGTGCTTTACATGCATTTGAACCCTCACAACATTCCTGTAAATATTATAGGCATTATTATACTCATTTTACAGAGGAAGAAACTGAGGCTCAGAGAGATGAAGTAATTCTTGTTGACAAAGGATTAGAACACAAATCTTTACTCCCATCAATTAACAATCATTTAAAAATGTGTTTTGCATTCGATGATGCAAATGAAACTGTCTCTACATCAAAAGTAGTTTAAGGCCTATTAGAGGAAATAAGACGTGTACACATACATACACATACAATACACACACACATATATACACAAGCACATACATAGACATACACACAAACACACACACAAATATATATATATATATTATTAATTTAATGAACTGTCAGAAAACTCCCTTTACTAGTGCAGATCACTACCTTCTCTACTACTTAGATTCTTAGTTTCCTGGGTCACTTGCCCAGGAAAACATGCGCAGTTTAGGTTAAGTTAGAGAGTTAGGTTAGAGTTGAGACTTCAAGGCCAGCTCTCTCTATGCACTGTCTCCTATACAAAATAACTATATATTATATATACATATGTACATATGCACATGTGTATAAATACACACACATATATGTATATCTATGTATGTACACACCTATGCATTTATATATGTGTCTGCATGTATGTGTGTATGTGTATATATCTATACATATATATGTATGTATGTATATACATGTTTGTATATATATAAATTTGGCAGGAGGGCACTGGCAGCAAATTGGGAAAAAACTTCAAATGGCTGGTGGCACTTGAGCAGAATTCTAAAAGAAACAAAGAATTCTATAATGGAGTTTGGGAGCCTGACCCTGAATGAGCTATTTCACTTCTCAGTGGCCCAGGCAACTCACTGAGATGGCAACATGTCTTGGTAGAAGAATTTCCTCACTAAAAACTACCAACGAAATCACATGAGCATGTATTGTGCCACAATTCTTTGCACTGCAGATAGAAATATCAAGAATGAAACAAATCTTATTCTCAAACAGCTTACATTCCATTCAGTTCTTCATGCTACTGTGCTAACTCTGCCATTATTATTTCATTATTAAAAATACTGGTTTATTTTTACTCTGTTGACCATATTTTATTTTCTTTGACAAGGAAATAGGAAGAAAAGTTGGCAAATAATAAATTTTTGTTATTAATTTTTTTTTAATTTACCAGGAATACAATCCATGCTAGAGAGACAACAGGCATTCAAAAGAACATGTAGTCTTTCATGACTGACCAAATCTAAAAATCTTGCACCTAGAGACCCCATTCCCAGTCCTGCCTTCACAAATGAAGTAATTGTTCTTTATTTTCCACTCCAGGTTGAAAGCAACCCTCATAAGTGAGGCAGCTTTGAAAACCTGAAGTGGCAAGTGATGCAGATGAAAGATACATTTGTTCACTTGTTTTGGACTCAGGACAAAAGCTATTTCAGTAAAAAGCCCTCAGCCTCTTTCAATGTTAAAAGCAGCAGTGATTTCCTTTCATTATATTCCCTCACCTCCCTGAGGTTTTTGAAAGGGTTGGCTGTTCTATAATCCAGTAGGATACAATTTTAAAATTCCCTAGCATGGGATAAGGAATGAAAAGGGAAATGATTGCTAGGCAGTTCCACATACTGCTAAAGGGGCTGATAATCTAATTCACACAATTAACTGGGACAAAGCATTCTCTTTTACTTTAACATGTAAATGTATTCAAAATGCCTGATGAGAATAACTGGAACCACTTTCTCCTCTAATCAGTGACCACAGCATTTTCTATGAATTTACTAAGCTATAGCTAAGTACATGGTATGGAAGGTTCTTTCCTTCAAAAGATTTTGATTTCTTAATAAGAATAGTTTTGACAATGTAAAGTACTTGTAAGGCAGAGCAAGGATAATAACAGAGCTCAGAGGTTGTGTCAACATCCACCCTGCAAGAAGGTAAAGTTCAAATCTCTTTATTAAGCACTAGAAATAGCCTTGGCTGTAGAAGCAAATGAGAAAGCATACACACACACACATTAAAATAAAATGCTTACTTTTGGATCAGGGAGAAAACTTGGTATATCTGAATAAGGATTTATTGATTTCTGATCTGAGAGTCTACTTGTATCCCTTTGCCTGAGTCTTGTGCTTGATTCTCCTCACAGAGTTCATTTCATTTGTATATTTTAAAATAAAAATATTAAATACCACATGTCTTGAGAAACATACACACATACACACACATACTAGAAAGCATCTGAAAATGCAAATTGAGGGAAGCTTGCTTTCCTGACTTGAATCTATGTCAGCTTTTTTCCATATAAAACCAAGATGGAAATTTTTCAGAAAGTGAACCTTCCTGCTATAAGCTAGGATGGAGATTCTCAGGTCTGGTTACAAAGTTCAGCTAGCTATTGCTGTTAGCATGGTATTTTCTGTGGATTCATTCCCATCTTTGGTCCAAGGTTTTGGCCCCCCTTTCAGAAACCTCTCCTAAGCTTATGGAGAAGATTCCATACTGTCCATTCTTATTCTCCCAAATTTGGGTTATAAGTGAAATCATGATTATTTTCTCCAAAATTATCAAAACTCTTTAAGGTTACTAAGTTACCAAGCAAGTGCTAAGATAAACTGGTAGAAGGACTTTCCTCATTAAGAATTTCCTATACCAGTAAAATCATAGCTCCAACTGAAAGACCACATAGCACCACCACTAATGACAACAACAAATAAACAGCATTGAGAGTTCAGGTTTCCCCCTTTTTTCAGTCCTTAATCATTGCTAGTTTCTCATGTAGATAGACATGGATAGATAGATAGATAGCTCTGGAGGCAAGGCCATTGTTTCTACTACCTTCAGAGTCATATTCCTGGGCCTTTTACATGCAGTTACAACCAGTCAAATCTTTGGTCCATCCCCTTACATTTGTGAAACTTTCCCAAGTTCTATCTTTTTCTTCATATCATTGTAAATCCAGCTCCAGGAAAGGTAGATCCAAATTTACACTTGTGTTTCACCTTGTCTATTCAATGAGTGATTCAACCAGAAATCTTTTATTTCTGGATTCCTATGTCTTGGAATGTATGTTTTTAAAGCTATAAAAGAACAGAAAAAAAATGGTCTCTGTTCAGCACTGCACTCTGTGAGGGGAACTCATTTTATTACCTTTGACGGTTTATTGAAGAGACAAGCACCACCTCCATTCTTTAAGAAGTCATGATATTCATCAACATTGCACTGGGAGAACTTTTTAGGGAGGTAATAGCTAGAAAAAAAACAAGAAAAATCAGTATTTGGACCCCTTTGGTCTCCTTTGCTGGTGATTATATTGTACATTCCCCTTAAAAGTGGAAGAAAAAAACAATTCCCACTCATCCACAATACAATTCAAGCCATATAGGTTATATTTAAATGAAAAAAGGAGCTTAAGGTTTCTTAATGGCTTATATGAAAACTAAATGTACTTCAGCAGAATCGCCCCCTCACATGCACCTCTAACTAAAGATGATGGCTCGTTTATTGCAGAGGAATCTCTCCTGAAAATTAGTATTATTTGACAGATGCTTGTAATCAAAACACCAAGACTGATTCTCATTTCTCTACATTTCCAAATTTCTAGACTCTCTTACATGTTTACAGTGTGGATATTATCACATTTACCTTTTAAAAACCAATACATTCGACTTTCCATCTCCATCCCAAAGCTATCTCTTCACATCTGAAATACACTTCTTCCTTATCTGAGCTCTTTTAATTCTTAAGTATTTTTCAACATTTAGGAACCAGAATTTCCCTAGTGATCAGTCCTCACACCTCAAATATGACCCTGTATACATTTATCTAGGGCAGCTAGGTGGTGCTGAGAGTGCTGGACCTGCAGTCAGGAAAGCTTTTTCAAGTTCAAAACTGGCTTCAGGAACTTACTATCTGCGTGAACCTAGACAAGTCACTTAACCCTGTTTGCCACAATTTCCTCAGCTGTAAAATTAGCTGGAGAAGGGAATGGCAAACCCCTATAGTATCCTTCTCCATTTGCCTAAATAGACTTTAAAAGATATAAGAACAGGGGCAGCTAGGTGGCGCAGTGGGTAGAGCACCAGCCTTGAAGTTAGGAAGACCTGAGTTCAAATTTGGTCTCAGATACTTGACATTCCCTAGCTGTGTGACCCTGGGCAAGTCACTTAACCTCAATTGCCTCAGCAAAAAAGAAAAGATATAAGAACAGGACTGACTTACTTATTGCCATTCCCTAGAATGTATAGTATAGTGCTCCCACATTTGGTGGATTATCATTAAGCTTTTCTGGATTCAAATTGAATTTTGTGTTAGCTATTCTAGTGGGAAAATCAATATATGCAAGAAAAATGCAAATTAAATTAAAAAAGTTAAAAACAAGGTTATTAGGGGAAGACACTGGAAGCTAGGAACATCAGGAAAGGCTTCATTTGGAAGGTGGGGCTTGAGCAGCATCTTGAAGGAAGTGAGGAATTCCAGGTGGCAGAAATAAGAAAGGATGGCATCCTGGATAAAGATATTGATATGGGAGATGGAGGACCCTTTGTGAGGAGCAGAAAGAGGGCTATGATGGGACTGCTAAGTGGAGGAAGGATGATAATCTATAATGAGATTGGAAAAATAGCTTGCAGGCAGAGTTATATAGAGTTTTTAAAAAATTACACTTTATGGTAGAGAAAATTGGAGAACTATCGAGTTGCTTGAAGAAAAATGTGATGGTTAAATGTAGCTTTAAAGAAAATAACTTTAGTATCAATAAGAAGCATGGATTAGAATGGGAAAGAGCATGAATTAGGGACAGTCACAGGGACACAATTGTCATAGTCAAGGTAGGAGATGATGAGAGCCTTAATTATGGTGTGAGCAGAGAAGAACTGGAATAGAATATCATGGAGATGAAATGGCAGCATTTGATAACTGAATACATATTATGGATGAATGAAATGGTGAGCCAAGAATGACTCAGGGGTTACAAACTTGGGTGACTGGAAGAATGGTGATGTCCTTGACAGAAACAGGAAAGTATGATAGAGGGGTAGCTTTGGGGGGAAAAAAGATAGCAAGTTATTTTGGATATGTTGAGTTTGAGTTGTCTCTGAGATAATGTGATATGAAATGGGCAATCTGGCAATATGGAACTGAAGTTCAGGAAAGTGCCTAGAGCTGGATTGGAGATCGTGGAGTTATCTCCATAGAGATAAGTTCAATATCAATTTTTCCATAAATAATTATTTTAATTTTGGTAAGTTCATAATACTGAGTATTAAAGTCTACCCATGAAAGAAATATTTCATTATTTACTTATTACTAAAATGTGAAAGTATAAAAAATGAAAGTACTTACCCTGTGTCTCCCATTATGCATCCAGACCATGTGTCTTCACATTTACACTCACCTAAGAAAAACATAAATATACATCTCAAGTAGCTATATTATGACTTTTCTATTTTAAAAAACAGATCTCTAGTTAATTCTCATTCCTCAAAGTATCTTTTGAAAAGCACTATCTATTATTTATTTTTGCAGACATGTCTAATTTATAAACAATATAAGGCATTCCCTTTCCTCAAAAATCCTTCCACATTTCCAATACCCTACACATCGATTTACTAAAATATTGTGTTGGAAATTTTTATGATTCCATCTTTTTCCTCAATCTTCACTTTCCTCATTTTACAGTGACCAAAGCAAGCATTCATTCAGAATGTCCATTTGAAATCTATTTTTTCTTCCAAAATTTTTTAATTCCCAACAAAATTTATTAAACAAAATCAAAATACTGCTAGAGAGACCATCTTCACAACAACATAATATTAGAAGTATGCATGGGGTGGGGAGTGAGGATGAGGGAGAGCATCCTTTGGTCTAAGGCAGAAAAGACATTCTAAATATAGACATGGGTAAATTATGTTATGGCTACCAGTGAAACTGACTATTCATGGACAAAATTTAATTGCAAGTGAACAGATAGATCTGACTTCTTGGAAGCTATTTTGTAAGCAAACTGGCTCCGTAAACAATAATAACTTTATTTTAAAATAAATAAGTAATGCATTAAGTTTTGCATTAAGTACTTAATGATTCCTAGTCTTTGTATATTTCCGTTTTTGATAGCTTTATAAATATAAATTCTTTTTCTAAGTATTATATATACCTCATTCTTTCATATCACATAGCTAGGGTTTTCCATTTAATGGAAAAATAGCAGCTTGACCTTAATTTAGCCTTAAAGTTACCCCTATTTACTTCTACTATGAATTTTTAGTAGAGATTGGGAATAGGAACTAGATCTATGATTTCATTAGAAAAGAGAACTTTCAGATGAGAAAAAATCCTTTTACCAAATGAAAGTTGACATCTTTACTGAAATTTATAATCATAGAGTTGCCTAGTTACTTGGAGGTGAAGTGATTTGCCCACAATCACACAGTCAATATATATATAAAAGGAATTTTAAACTCAGTTCTTTCTGGATTCAAGATTAGCTCTCTCTGATTTTACATTTCTTCTATGAACTTATCAAAATAAAAGATATATGTTTTATTTTACAATTTTTTTATTTTAAATTTGATTTTATTTCACCAATATCACAAATATTAATTACTCCTATTTTACCAAAGACCATGACCTCCTCCTGGTTATTTACTTTGCTTTCAGGTGGGCACCTGAATTCCACTATTTCCTTTCCAAATTTCAGCTTATAAAAGTAACTTCCAAACAAAATTATATGTAATATGTTGCTGATATATAGTATAAAAATGACATACAAACTTTCTAAAACTTACCGCTTACTAGTTTTCTTTTATCTGAGAAAATACCAAGATTATGTGCTAATGATTGGGCAAGAGTGACTGCCATTAAATCTGTTTTCCCAAACTGGAAAAAACAAACAAACAGACGACAAAATGTGTAAAGTATTATTCTTATCAAATTGGACCAGAAAAAAAATCTCAGAACATAATCAAGCTTGAATAAATTCCAGGAATTTACTTCAGCACAGGCTCAACATATTCCGTTGGCAAAGAATATTGGACATTCAGAAAGAACTCAACTTAATGGGTGTTTATTTTGCACCAACTATGTGCCCAACCCTGTGCTAAAGACAACTGTCAGAAGTCATTTGTTTGATTGTGCTTTGATCTATTAGGGTTGGTAACTAAATCTAAAATTGAAGCCAAATGGCACCTGTTTCTAACTGAAAATTCTGATTTTTCTATAAAGATATAATGGGACCCTTAGGCTGCTATAAGGCAAAAGTGAGTGGAGAAAACCTTCATGGGTCTATTATCACTTGGGAAACTTTGAGACTTAAAATATCCCCTTCTTCCATCCCTCCTCCAAAAAACAAGCAAACAAACAAACAAAAAAAGCCATTGCCTCCAAATAGAAATGCAATATAAAGAAGCCTGAGATTGAGATGAGCATTAGGATTCATTCTTAGCCAACAGAAAATAAAACATTCCTCAAATTTGGGGAGTGAATTTATACTTGACCTCCTAATGGTTCTAGAAGTTTTAGAAGATATTCTCTTAGCCCACTTATTTCATTCTTATATTACCCAGAGAAATTGCCTTTAAGAATACTGATGAAAAGCCAGTAGTCAAGCTTTCCTTCAGAATTGACCAAAATCTCTGGGGGGATCAGTGAATTTCAAATTGGGAAGCTAAAGAGTACCAACAACCAGAGAATGAGTTAATTTTCTGAAAAATTTCTGAGGAATAAACAAGGCTTTATGGAATGCAGATAAAACTGAAGTTTCATATACTTTTTTTTACTATTCACTTTTTACATGATTTATAAAAATAGGCAGTTAAGTGGCTTCAGTGGCTAGAGCATATATGTAAGTCAAGAATACTTCAGTTCAAATTCCTCTACAGACATTTACTAACTGTGGAACCCTGGGCAAGTGATCCAACCTTTGTCTGATCAGTTTCCTAGTCCATAAAATGATGTAATAATAGCATAGTATGATACTATGCTATTATCTAACATAAAATATAATATTATATCACTATTATATTATTATGTAATATATTGCATTGCTTTTATGTCAGGCTTGTTATGGGAATCAAATAAAATTGTATTTACAAAGCACTTAAAACATTACTCAAATGTTGGCAGTTATGAAGTAGAATTTTTTTTCATGCTAACTATTCATACATAGATTATGCATAATGCAAACAGAAATTGTTTTCAATAATGTTTCCCCATTCTGTCTTCTAGTCTTTGTAGTGATGATGTGCTCTAGGTCACTACATCAAAGATCCATGAGTGCTAGCACTAACGACCAAGACTAAAGAATGCTAGGACAAATGGCATCTGTAACTTTATGGATCAGTCTTAGAGAGCTGTTTGAAATTTCAGAGAAGTTAATTCACTTGACCAAGGTCAAACAGCTTATAATTGTCAGAAGCAGAATTTGAATCCAGCTTTTTTTTTTTTTATTCCAAATCTAGCTTTCTATCTACCACGTTACACCCCGCCCCCAAGCATTCTATACTAATAAACAATGAACACAAATAACTTGATATCTGAAAGTTATGGACTATTAATAATTATATTGAAAATGGTGGGGAACTTTTTGACTATTTTCCAGATGTGCACACCTACTTCATTCACTCCTCCTCCTTTCAGCAACGAGCAAATCCCACCAATATATGCTGCCCCACTTCGGCTACTCTCAAATCGACTTCCCCTTTTAGAAAAGGAAAGAAACAAACAAAAAATTGCTTACTGTCCACAGTTTCACAACACCTCGAAGTGTTAATTTTCTACATTTATTATCTCATGGCAAGTCACCATTTCTAGACTGCATCAGCTTGTGAGAGATAAGGGTCTTTATGCATGCACACATAAGGCAACAAATCATTTGCTCATGGATCAATGAATCTTTGATAGAAGAATACCTTCTAGAATTCTTTCCCTCACTTCCCCATGGAATTCTTTTTGGACAATTTTAGAAAATGATTTCTTAAAATGTCCACAGTGTCAGCTATGGTTATGGTACACACTGATAATCCTTGATGGATGCTAGTGGATGGCTTGAGTTTAGGAGTTCTGAGTTGCACTAATAAGCTTGGCACTAATATGGTACCCTCGGGAGCATGGCAGTGAACTGGCTCCCTAATGAGGTGTGAGACAGCCCAAGCCAAAAAGAGAGTAGGTCAAAGCTTCTATTACATTCAGCAGTGGGGTCAGTCCATGAGTGACCACTGTGCTGTCTGGGTGAGATAGTGAAAACTAGACTCAAAATAAAAATGAATATATAAACACAAGAACCTGAGGTCCAGATATCATTATATATAAATGAATATTTATATATAAATATATAAACTAATTGACAAGTGAATGAATAAATATGTAAGCAAAAATGAATATTAAAGTGAATAAATTCAATGGCAATTAGTAATTATCACAGATAAAATATGTTGATATTTCATTATCACAAAAAGAATTTCAGAAAATTAGAAAAAATACAAAATGGATCTGCAGATACTGTGTTATTGGGTAGGAAGTTTCAGGAGCAGTACCAGAAGGTGGCCATGCTCAGGAAAACACTACCCTGTGCTGCTTAAAAGATTCATAGAAGGTACTCTAGGCTATCCTTTTAGTGCAAGAATATGTTTGGTAAAAATATGATGTTATACCAGAAAAAAACACACTCTCATGAAATTCTAGCTACATGGACACTGGAAAAATGAAAGCAAGTAGATGTTAAGCCATCATTCAATAAGCATTTATTAAACTACAAATATGTATTAGGAACTGTGATAAGTTATTTGGGATACAAACAAAAGCACACAGAAAAATGAAAGTCTGTTTATTATTCATTAAAAAATCTTGAAATTAAGACTTTGATTTACATGAAAAACCATAAAATCTATGCATTTAAGTCTGCCCCTCTTTAAGACCCCAAATGGCTTTGGGATAATTGTTCTTAATTATCTAATGGGGGAAGTGGGCAAAGATAAGTCAGTCACAGAGAGTGATGGATTCACAAGGGAATGGCAAAAAAAAAAAGGCAGTAAAACAGGATGTGAAAGGACATACGAGAAAAGGTGGACAGCGTCGCTTTTCTCTTTGATAAAATCCTTCCGATATTTCATGAACTCACGGAGGGTCGTCAGCGGTTTTTCAGAAATGGTGAACTTGTTGTCAGCTGCCCAGGTTTCCATGGCAACCAACACTATCCTTGTCTTAAGTTGTTCCTTATAGATCTAGTATATTAATAAAACGAACATACAAGTTGTAAAATCAAAGGACATATGAATAAGTCTAGAGGAAGCCTGTTACAGGTAGGAAGCATTTTGAATTTTAAATGGTTGGAGTGGAGAGAGAGCTTTAGGAAAGACTGTACAAAAATCAGCAAAGATATCTTTTCTCTAATTTCCATATATTTCTCCCAAATAACTATAACTAATAATGTACTAGGGAAAGTAGTTTAAGGATTCTGTTATGACATGATCTGACACTGTTAATAAGGGAACCAATTTGTATCCCTTTGCTAGCATCTTAGGCAGAATGTAGGTCAATCTAAAGCTTCCCTAAAGCAATGAAGAATCCAAGGATAAATCATTTCTACCCAATGATGGTTGTTCAAAAGCTTTGGAGAAACCATGGGTATGTGAACCTTAGGTAAGCCAGTGTAGCTGAGAACACAAGAACCTGAGGTCCAGATATCAGTACCCATCCTGGATTCATTCTCACATGGAAGGTACTTGGCTCTATCTTTAGATTATTTTATTTGAAGTTGCCCTTTAAGAAAGGAATCAATTCTTATCTTTATTCTGGGAGGAATCTACAGAAGGGATTACAGACATAAACTCATCAAATTTGATTTCCTTTAAATCATCTTCCTAGCCACAGATTTGGGTTTAGAAAACCTATTATGAGGTTATCAGAAGCTTCAGGGAAACACATGACTTCATCTGAAATCTCCTTCATCCACATCAGTTACAATATAAAAGGAAAAGGCATATTATTTGCATCATTAGCAACTGTGATTTGGAATTTATTGAGAATGCCATTTAATTGAATTTATACTTACTAAATCTGCCATGTTCACCACAGATTTAGCATATGTATTTGTATGCATCACTGAGAGCCGATGTTTTTTAAACTGAAAATAAAAGAAAATAAGTGAAGAGTTTCTCAAGTTAAACATTGGTAAATTAAGATTTTGAAGGTACAGTAAGAAAACAAATATGATTAGAAAGTATGATATTAATATGAATTTTAAAGTTAAAATAGATTTCATGAAGACATTTTTTCCCAACAGAATAAAGACTTCATGAACTACTGAAAAGTGGGCACAAGGTCTACATTTCAAGATACTGAGGGTTTAGTCCTACTTTTGCAACTACAGGACTGTGGGTAAATCATTTTACCTCAGTTTCCTCATCTGTAAAAAGAGAGGATGATATAAAATGATCATTTTCTATTTCTAAGGCACAATAACAAATGTCTATGACTAGGACAGAAATCTGGTCTTAAGATCCCAGAAATATCTCCTAGTAATCTTGGAGAACAATCATACAGTAGTAGGAATAGTCACTAGTTTTTTTAAAGCATTTTTTAAAGCAGCCAAAAGTTAAATCATCTTTTATAATTATAATATCACAATCAAGAGTAGGATAATGTAGTGGCTAGAGAGCTAGCTTTGGAATTAAAACATTATGATACATCCTAGCCATGTAATCTTGAACAAATTATTTAAACTCTCAGGGTACAAGGAATTTCTCAAATTATGTAAATGTAAATTAAATATGTGTGTGTATGTGTATATATACAAAAATACATACTTTTGAGAGAGAGAAAGAGAGAGAGCGAGCAAGTGAGACAGAGAGAGAGAGAGAGAGAGAGAGAGAGAGAGAGAGAGAGAGAGAGAGGGAGAGAGAGAATGTACTATGAAGGCATTTGCTAGCAAAAAAAATTACCCTTAACTCCAACATTTTAATCCTTATTCTCACAGTGAACTCACCAAGTAAAATTTTAAAATGTGGACATTTGGGGGCAGCTAGGTGGCGCAGTGGCTAGAGTACCAGCCCTGAAGTCAGGAGGACCTGAGTTCAAATGTGATCTCAGATACTTCCTAGCTGTGTGACCCTAGGCAAGTCACTTAACCCCAATTGCCTTAGCAAAAAAAAAAAAAAAAAAAAATGTGGACATTTAAAAAATATTTCTTGAGAATTAAGCAAACTAGCCCTCAATCTTATGTTCCTTATTTTTCTGCACATGGCAGGATAGGAAGGGATACTATGATTTCAAACCATCTCTAAATATGTAGATACTGAGTGATGTCAATATAGATATTATCATTAAAAAAAAACAGAAGACAAGAGGAAATTGCAGCTAAATGGAGAGATAGCTCACAATTTCTCCTGGGAGAAGCAAAATCATAATAAAAAAAGACCACCATGAAGATAATTGCAGTTTAAGCACCAACAGCTGTTGCAGAAAAAAATAAAGAAATATTTTTGAAGAATTTAAAAAGGTTCTTTAAACCAGGCCAACATATGTTTTATATTATGAGACTTCAATGTGAAGATAAGCACAAGGGAAAACAGTGAAAAGTATATTGGAAAATATGGCTCAGGTTTGAGAACCTCTAGAGGCCAAATTCTTGCAAATACTCAGAAGCCTCTGGGGTATATGTTAGAAATACTTTCAGAAGAAAGTCAGAAGATGCTGGATATGGAGAGCACCAAATATCAACACACACACACACACACACACACACACACACACACACAATGAAATGGACTATATTTTAACATATGGGAAATGATTGGTAACTGATGTGCTAGTCATTTCAGAAATAGCTATCTTATACAGTCAGAATAAAAATTAAAATCAATAGCAGATTAGGGAGGAAAAGAGTAAAGGTGAGAAGAAGGTACCATATACAATAGCATTAAGTTCAACCATACCTATTTAATTAAGTAATCAAGGTCAAATCATGGAAAAAAGACAAAGATACTTATACAATTCATCATTAATTCTGATAAAAGCTTAAACAATGGAAACAGCTGCCAAATGAAAAGGCCAAGAGTCTCCAATCCCCCTTAGCCAGCAAATACTTAATCTCATTATAGTATGATGGCAGCCAAGGGCAACATCAGTTTAGAACATAAACTCAGTTATAAAACACTTCTGAGAAGGGTAGTGCAGAATCATAAGCAATATCACTTCACAAACCAGTGCATAGCAATGAAAGGAGACAAATCTACAGAAAATTTGATGAGATCCAACAGAGTAATAGCTATTTAAACAGCAAATGCATCCAAAGATAAAAATAGCAGCAAGGAAACAGAATATGGACCCGACATGTCAACAATTCCACATGTATTTTCATTAATATTGAAAATGGAATCGCCATTTTTAGCCTAGTGTTGTTCAGTTGTTTTGGCAATGTCTGATTCTTTGTGACACCATTTGGGGTTTTCTTGGCAAAGCTACTGGAATGGTTTACTATTTCCTTCTCCAGCTCATTTTACAAATAAGAAAACTGTGGAAAACAGGGTAAAGTGTCTTGTCTATGGTCACATAGCTACTAAGTGTCTGAACTAAGATTTGAATTCAAGAAAATCAGTCTTCCTGACTCCAGGTTCAGAGCTCTATCTACTTTGCCGCCTTGTTGCCCCAATGGAAGAATGCATGATGGGAATAAATAGGCTTCAACTTATTTCCTAGAATAATGTATATGTCAGAAATGATGTAAGGTCTATCTTCAAGAAATTGTACAATCAGAAAAGGAGATGGATCAATCATATGGCAAGAATGACAGATAACAGAGTTTGAATTTTGCACTGACACTCCAAAACATAAAAATACCCAGAACAGGGGTTCTTAACTTTTTTTTTTTTTGGTTATACATCCCTTTGGCATTCTAGTGAAAACTATGAGACCTCAGAATCATATTTAAAATAATTGGAAGGAATGCTAAATTTCAGTTAGAGATTAGTGAAAATAAAATTGGAATTCTTTCATAATCAAGTTTATGGACACCCTGAATTTATAGATGGATCTCAGGTTTACTCTACTGACCTAAAGAAAGACCTCAAGTAGCTCTTAATACCTAATTGTACTAAATGAGGAAGTTTATGTAGCACTCAAAACAGTCAGAAAGATCAAGAACATGCTGAAGAATCAATGCTAGATCCTTAAACATAATATGAGGGATCATATTATAAGGTTTCTTAGGGAAAGGAAGATACCAAGGAATGGGGGAAATTGTGTATAATACTAATTTCCTAAAAAAGATGATCAAGAACACATAAGTAACCATTGACTAATATTTCTACTACGAGAATGAACTATACACATATATTGAGTATATTTGGTAGAAAATATGAGCAAAGAATAGGTAGGTTTTCACAACCTTTTTGTTACAGCAAACCATACCTTATAGTCATGTGAACATCCAGAAGGTGCAGACAATACAAGAAGCTATGGTGTTTATTGGTTGTGGATGACAAAAACTCGCATTTAACTCAACAGAAAAATAAAATGCCAAAGGTTTCCTCCAATAATGAATGTCTTATACAGGTTTGCATAAGGCCACAAGATTATAATTGTACTCAAGCCTATCTGAAATGAGCTTTAGGATTTAGATTGTAAAGGATCTTTAAGATCAAAGAGTTTATCCCTTCACTTACATCTAGATAAAATGATTTGACCAGTCACAATGAGTGGCAGAAATAATACTAAAACCTAGGCCTTCTGATTTCAAATTCAGGACTATTTTTTATTATACCCATACTGTGACCATGGTTATAACCTTGATGCTACCCTCAGTATGGCTTATGGTTCCTTAAATTAGGTACACAGTTGAACTGCCTATTATTGGTGGGGAATATAGGACCAGGGTTACACATTGATTTTTAGCACCCACTTTAATTACAATATGCAGGAATTCATTTCTACCCTCACAGGAATTGTCATTCATTCTTGCCCTATAGCATGCATGAGTTTCAAACTAAGAATAAGTCCTACCATTAGGTGATCATTCACTATCATCAGTTCAACATATTTTGTTTCCTCTTCTACATTGCGTGGATGCCGACGAAGCTGCAGAAACATTAAATAACAACAATAAATATTAAATAGCTAATATAGATAGAACATTGAATCTGGAGGCAAATGAAGGTGAAAATTATGGTCTGATAAGGGGATATGAGGTACCCACAAAAGTCACTCTAAAATCATAGGAATGGTGCTAAGTGGAGTACCTAAGTGGAGCCATAGTGCCCAGTCTGGAGTCTGGGAGAAACATCCTCCCCAGTTCAAAACCCACCTTAGACATTTATTAATTGTGTATTAACTATGTTTGATTCAGTTTCCTTTGTGTAAAAATAAACATATCTTCTGCAAAAGAGCTGGATAAGGAAATGGCAAATCACTCCAGTGGCTTAGCAAACTTGAATGGGTTTGCAGAAGAATTGGATATGACTGAAAAACAACTGAGTGATCACAAGATACTAAGTGCACTAGACAAGAAGAATCGTAGTGCTCTAGTAAGGGAAGGTCTAGAATGAACATCAGAGAAATCTTGGAAGGAATAGCACGGGAGCTGGGCTTTTGAAGTATGGCTGGGAATTCAGTGGGTAGAGAAAGGATGATCAAAGAAGGCAGGGCAGGTCTAAAGAGCAATAGGAGTAGAGACAGGAAAGTACAACTCAGGGAATGGTTAGTAGTCCAGCTACCCAAGGTACCATCAATCAGTCCATTAACAAGCATTTAAATGCTTAGCCAGTCAACCAGGTATTAGGGATACAAAGAGTCTCTGCTCACAAGGAGGTTGTGTTCTAAGGAGAACAGTAATTTACAGCAGAGAAAACAAGATGACATTATGCTGCAGATGATCCCAAATGCTAAGATAATTTCTTTAATCTAGTTTTCTAAATAAGTCTTGGAAAAATTACCTATAGAACAACATCAATTTTGGAAAAACAAACAGGAACTGAAAATGGGACTTTTTAGGGGGTTCTTTTTAACATGATTGTCTTCTATTTAGTTCAAAGATTATGTATATACCATGTAACATCAAGAGAAAGAACACAGTAATTATTTATGTATTAGAATAAAACAACCACATTATTCATGTAAAGTCTTCCACCTGAAAAGTTACAGGTTTAATGTACGTGAACTCATTCATTTTCATAATTACTCATTTCATTTCAATATCTATAGCAATATTTAGGGGAGGAAGGAAGGGTAAGGGAAGGAAGAAATTTGGAACACAGGGTTGTGCAGGGGTGAATGTTGAGGATTATCCATGCATATGAAAAGTCTTAATAAAAAATATCTGTAGCAAAATTAAAGTCAACTCAGGTTATAAAGATAAATGCTAGAAAATAATTATTTAAAATTAATAGAGAAATGCAGACAGTACTTCTAGGATTGAATACAAAAGAGTAATACTAAATACAGTCAGATGAACTCAAAAAATTTGTTTTTTACAAAATCCGTAGAAAGCTTCTTTCTAATTATGTTTCTATAAGAGATGGGACAATGACATAATAAAGAAGCCTGTCCAATTCCAATAGACCTGGAATGGAAAATGTCAATCACGTCCAGAGAGAGAACCATAGAGACTGGCTTTCCTTATTTGATAGCAATAAGTCCTAATGAGATAATAGTAACTTGGCCTCCTGATGAGCGTTCTGAAGGTCAAGGCACAACAGAGATATAAATACCAATTAAGCAGACTTCACTATGTAGACCAGAGTCTGTGTGGAACTCATAATTCCAAGGTGACAGAATAAAAAAAAATCCTATTACTTGTTTTTGAGTGAGAATTATAATTATCACTGCAGTAGAGAATGTTATTAATCTCAATTCCTTCTCCATGCTCTACAAATGTGATTCCTTTTAGTATAACCCCACAATTTATGTGAATTCTTCAGCCAAGATATGTCAACTGCATGATATTTCAATCTTGCCAAAATCATTTTGGGATTCTTCTTCTTCAGAAGTTCTTAGGTCTCTGAAAGTTGTCTGGTTTGTTGCAGTCTAGTTTTCTTTTGGAATAGGGTTAGATAAGATGGCCATGAGATAGTTGGATGAGATAGTCCCATAATTCTATGATTTCTTCTTCTCCTTCATCCTAACCTCCATCACCATCATCATCACAATTATTACCATTATTATTATTTAAGCATTCTCATAGTACTACCTGCGTTTACCATTGTTACACCCATTGACCAAGTACTCACTCATCACAAAATCAGTAGTTGACAAGGTAATTCTATGTCTTGGCACATGCCTACCTGCCTTTTACTCCTTTTTAGCTTTGATTTCACAATGAACTTTGGAGAAGTGATGTTCATTTGTTGAAATTCTGAAATACAGTAAAAGAAATTATATTTTATTAACCATAATAGATGTGCCCAAACTATTATATTGTTCTAATAAAGTTATTTCATCCCACACTTGGTAATTCTAAAATAGCCATGCATTTGATGGTAGCAAACCCATTCATAAGATGATAAATTCAGAACTCAAAGAGTCTGCCTTTAGAGACTGTCTAGTTTGAACCCTTCATTTTTACAGATGAGGAACTGATATTTAGAGAGATTCAATTATTTGCCCAAGATCACAAAGGTAGTGTGAAAGGTACTAAGTCCTCTGACTTCAATTCCAGCCCTCTTCAGCAAAAAGGGTTAAAGAAGCAGAGCCATTCCGTGATAATGATAGGCTTGGAGATCATAAAGAAAATCTACAACAATTTCTCATGAGATCTTTATTTTACCTCCAATATTTTTGCTCACCCCTCCAATAGCCACCACTTCTTCACCATATACTAATATCCAAAAATGTGATTTTAACCTTCCATATCAACCACCATTTATTCTAACAAGCAGTGAAATGGATGGAGGAAACTGGAGGGATGAGAAGAAAATGAACTTAAATAACCTGTAACCACAACAAAACTTCACAGATAATCAAGAGTTGATGAAACTGTACTAGTATTATACAAGTCAGCATGTATTGTCAAGAGGCAGTAGGGTCCACCTTGCAGCCAGAAAGATCTGGGTTTGAGTCACATTTCTGATATATAACTTTGGTAGTGTGACCATGTGTAAATCAAGTGCACTCTCCATACTCTGAAACTATAAGTCACAAATCATTTATTCTATCTGCTGGAGGGAATTTCTTCCACCAATGAAGTTATATTTCTGGATTAAAAAATCTTCTCATTTTGTCAATAACGTAATATTCAATAACTTTTATCTCTTTAGAACCCTACACCTGAGGGCTACATGATAATTCTCAGGTTAGAGATATATATAGACTTCATGGATGTATATAAAATTCACTATGGATCTTACATACAAATAAAGAAATATTTATATTGAAATAGATGAAATGTTACAAATTTCCCTGTGGGACTGCTAACCTATTAGAAACTTGATGGTTCAGTAGGAAGAATGAAGGAATCCTTTAGTGGGCTCTGTAGGTAATCTATGTACTATAATTCTGAAGTTTGCCCATTATCATTATTTCCACCACTCATGTAGATGAGTCAAATATTTGACTGAATTCATACCACAGCCCTGACTGTGGCTGATTTTGTTTTTCAAACATATGTTTATGTACTATATTTATGAAGGAAACCATTCAATCTATGTAACTCTAAAAGAATTATGAACTATCTAGATAAATATTCCCTAAGAAAACTAATGAATACTCAGAAAAAAGAAATTTCTACTTAGATTAAGAACATTTCTGTTCAGAATAAGGAAAAAGCTAAAGTTGCAAGGTTTCTTTTAACTATTTTTGCCAAAATATTTTCCTAGTTAAGTTCACCAATGAGTAGTATATAAAAGAATCTATTTACTTATGAAAATTTGTCAGGACTATAGGAAATACCTTTTATTTCATCTATTATTATGTTTCCAAGTGATCAAGTCACATTAATGATGCTGAATGCTCTTCTAGGATCATCAATGTAGTCCGAGATGGGACCTTCTTCTTCTAACCCAATCCCTCATTTTACAGATGAGGAAATTGAGACCACAGTCTTTAAGTGACAAGTCTCGGGTCACAAAGATGCTAAGGTAGCACAGCTGGGATTTGAATGCAGAACCTCTGACTTGAAATCATTCAAGGATCTTTTCATTACAGCACAATGCAATTCTTTATTCATAGTAAGGAATTGCATATAAAATTATTGCAACTGATGACTCCCTTCAAAAATAAGATGGGGAAAACACAGTTAAGCAGCAGTGCATCTGAAAAAAGATCTAGGGATCTTAATGAACGCAAGGTCAGTATGTCAACAGTGGGATATAGCAATCAAGAAAGCCATATAGATAGCATAGCATCCAAGACTAAGTAGTGACTATACGGCTGTATTTTACCTCAGTCAGATCACATTTAGAGTATTATGTTTAGTTCTGGGCACCTCATGATAGGAAGATCATCGATAAGCTGGAAACTGGCAAAAAAAATAACTAGGATACTGAACATTCTTGAATTCATACCCTGTGACAATTGGGTTATAGAACAGAAGAGGAAATTTATAGCTATCATCAAGAATTTAAAAGCATGGGGCAGCTAGGTGGTGCAGCGGATAGAGCACCAGTCCTAAAGTCAGAAGGACCTGAGTTCAAATCTAGTCTCAGACACTTAACACTTCCTAGCTGTGTGACCTTAAGCAACTCACTTAACCCCAATTGCCTCTGAAAAAAACAAAAACAACAACAAAAAAGAATTTAAAAGCATGCCATATAGAATAGGGATTTTCTCCACACATATCTTCATCATAAAGATAGAACTGGGGCCAAAAGGCAATAGTAATGGAGGATGTTTAAAGCTTCCTAATAATTGGAGATATCCCAAAGTAGAATAGGCAATTATGGTAGATGGTGAGTTACTACTCTTCCCTAGAAGTCTTCAAATAATGATGAGATGAGCATCTAACAGCAACATTATAAAGAAAATTCTTTTTCTGGAATTGGCATAGATAGGTATTATATGGCCATAGTAGATTTTTCAGGTACTATGTAGCCATAGTGCATGTCTTCTATTTTCTTATTATCTTATACAAATGTAGAATGAGGTTGATAATCTTATTGGGTCTAGGAGGTAAATTTATTTTTCAGAGATCAATATGTGTTTGTGTTTCTTCTAAATCAACATTTACTGAAATGTATTGAAATGATTTATTTTTTTTTTTGCTTTTAATTGATATATGTCTGCCTAAACTTCTCAAGAAATGAAAGGCTAACATTAATGCATCCTGCCTTTCTAAGGGAGACAAATTCAGAAATGAGAAGAAAACAGTAGGGATGCCAGAGAAAAGCAAGAATTGGATGAGAGCACATAGAAATTAAACTCATCTAATGATAAATTTCTGAAGAAGGAACTGTTTGACACACATTTGTAATAATGACAGGATTGCTAAGTCATCACACAAACTACCTGCTTTAAAAGAATCCTGGGTGATAATGAGGAATTGTGGGGCATCTTTTAGTAAATCTGTAATCCAGTAATACCAGAGGAGAAAAGAATGTCATTAATTACTTGGACCATTAGTCACATATCAATTACTGCTTTAGCTGATGGATATGGCTTCCTGGAATACTTATTAAATCACACCTTTGCTTTCATACCCATTTCATGTTTCACATTTCATGGTTTTTATTAATTCTTCTCATATAAGAAGAATTCTGGTAAGTTTTGAAAAATCACAAAAACAACAGAATTATGGGTTGTATGTTAGGTTGACAAATGCACATTCATAAAGGTCACTCTTTAACTAGCTGACTTTTCTCATTTGCATATCCTTCAAAGGGGTGTTTTATTTTGTGAGGGCATATATTTAATATCTCCTGGTAATAGGGTCAAGAAATCACGGAATCAGAGAGATGGAAGAAAGCATATTGCAAGCCTTTCATATAATTGATGAAGAAACAATTCCAGAAAGGTTAATTAGTTCACTTGAGGTCACTTAGTTAGTCAGTGACAGAATCAGTTTTTTTGATTCCCAATCTTGGCCTTTTATGCTGTCTTTCCTAGGATGTATGTTCATTGATCCATATAGCCCAATCATGGGTGACTAGGTGGTTGTAGGGAGGGAGAAGCCATTTTTAAATTAGTAACTTAAAACTGAAGAAGCTTTGGGCATCCTCTTGCCCCCCAAAAGAGAAAATGAGATGTAAGGTATTAGTAAAATTCAAGCAAAGGTACAGCAGGGAATTCTTGCCATAGATGAAAAACATTTACCATTTTTGCTAGTCCACTGCAATTTTGTAGCTTATCCAAGATGAATATTTAAAATGGTCCATTGATAAAAACCAATCCTGCTCTAATTGGGCATCTTTAGTGCTAGCTTCCATGAAATCGAATTTAAAAAGAGGTTTCCTTCAGTTTGCTCAGGACACACCTTCCCCAGCAAATGCACTATAAACATAAAGGAAATTTGTATTTTCCTCCACACACCAGCGTGACTCTGCATCTGAAATTCTCATGAACAACTAGGGGCTAACGACATTCTCCATGCAGATTCGTTTCAAAGCACCCAAATAAAATAATAAAGAACTTTTTAAAAAGTGAGCAGATGGCAATCATACCAGATGGCAGGTCATCCAAGGGAAATTCAAACAGTTTGGATTTGTAAACTGAATGGAAATGGAAGTCCTCCTGAAATAACACAAATCATCACAGTTTAAGCATAGAAAACAAACCTTCTCAAATCAGCCTCAGGCAATCCCCTCTATTGACTGCAAAATAAGATATATTTAGAAACATGCTCTCATTCTATTCCCAGTGTTGGCCTTGATGAGAAATGAGCTATCATCCATCCTCCTCTCTTGTAGACCGATAGACTTGTCTAGAACCACAAGGTTAAATTATAAACTAAAAAGTACTATATACGTTATCAGTTATCATTATTAATTAGTAATCATTTGGGGGAAATGTGGCATAGTGGAAAGAGTACTAGATTCAAATCTCAGCTTGGATTGATAAGTAAGTAAAGATGTCAAAAGTAAGTACTTTAGAATTTATGAAGACCCAGGCTGTTCTGAACCTCAGTGTCATCATCTGTAAAATTGTAGGTAATAATATTTGTACTATCTACCTTACAGTGTTAGCATGAGAATAGCATTTTTCAAATCATGAAGCACTATTGAAGAGTAAGGATTTTATTAGAGAAAAAGGTCCTTGAATAATCTCAGGAGTACAGAATTTAGATGTAGGACTAGAAGAGGAAGAGATCACTCAGAGGTGATCTAGTCCAACCCATTCATTTTACAAATGAAGAAAGCGAGATTCAGAACAATGAGGGACTTGCCCAAAGTCCCACAGGTTTAGATGTCAGAGCTGAGATTAGAATCATGTCTTCTATCTCCATCTAGAGCTCTTTTCCTTGGAAGTCAAAACTCTTATAACTTGGGTGCTCTAATAAGTTGACCTATTCGATTACATGAAAGAGACAGTTGGAAATCATAAAGTCACAGAACTTAAAGCTGGAAAGAAACTTCATTTAAAAGATAAGGAAACTGAGGCAAAGGAATTTAATTGACTTGCTCCTTAGCAAATGCCTAAGACTTCCTGACTCCAAGCCCAGAGGTCTTTCTAGTATGTCATTTAGTTGTCTTAACAGAAGATTTTTTGATTCATTGACTTTTGAGTAAAAGGTCCAGCACACATCTACTGGACTATGCTTGTAGACAAAGATTTGCATTGCAGATTAAGTGATTTCTTCTCAGCCTTGAACTATATATATATAATATGTATATATATATATATATATATATACATATATATATATATATCCTTGAACAGTTGCTTTTGAAGACCTAGCTTTTCAAAAGAGTCCCTCCTCTATAGAAATATTTGCACAGAGCTCCCTGGTGCTCTGAAGAAAATGGTCAGTGTCCCAAGAAAAAACTGTAATAAAATCAAAGTATCCTGTGAAAACAGAATTTACAGTTTTCTTCTCCTCTAAGAACAATCAGTGGCTGTTAAAAATAATTCCTTTTTCCAAGTTGCTCTCCAGAATGGTTGGATCTGTTCACAGTTCCACCAACAATGTATCAGTGTCCCAGTTTTCCCACATCCCCTCCAACATTCGTCGTTATCTTTTCCTGTCATTTTAGCCAATCTGACAGGTGTGTAGTGGTATCTCAGAGTTGTCTTAATTTGCATTTCTCTGATCAATAGTGATTTGGAGCAACTTTTCATATGACTAGAGATGGTTTTAATTTCATCATCTGAAAATTGTCTGTTCATATCCCTTGACCACTTATCTATTGAAGAGTGGCTTGAATTCTTATATATATGAGACAATTCTCTATAAATTTTAGAAATGAGGCCTTTATCAGAACCATTAAATGTAAAGATGATTTCCCAATTTGATGCTTCCCTCCTAATCTTGTCTGCATTTGTTTTGTTTGTACAGAAACTTTTTAACTTAAAATAATCAAAATTATCCATCTGGTGTTCAATTAGGAGTTCCAGGTCTTCTTTGGACATAAATTTATTCCATCTCCACAGGTCTGAGAGATAAATTATATTACGTTCCTCTAACTTGCTTACAAAGTCCCTCTTTATATCTAGATCATGAACCCATTTAGATCTTATCTTGGTATGTGGTGTTAGGTATGGGTCAAGCCCTAATTTCTTCCACACTAGTTTCCAATTTTCCCAGCAGTTTTTGCCAAATAGTGAGTATTTATCCCAAAAGCTGGGGTCTTTGGGTTTATCGAATACTATATTACTAAGGTTATTCCCTAGATTGTCCTGGTATCCTATCCTGTGCCACTGATCGACTGCTCTATTTCTTAGCCAGTACCAAACGGTTTTGATGACCACTGCTTTATAATATAGTTTTAGATCTGGTACAGCAAGGCCACCTTCATCTGCCCAAAAAGTTGTCAAACTGTGCATACCCTTTGACCCAGCAGTGTTTCTACTGGGCCTATATCCCAAAGAGATCTTAGAGGAGGGAAAGGGCCCCACATGTGCAAGAATGTTTGTGGCGGCCCTTTTTGTGGTGGCTAGAAACTGGAAACTGAAGGGATGCCCATCAATTGGAGAGTGGCTGAATAAATTATGGTATATGAATGTTATGGAATATTATTGCTCTGTAAGAAACGACCAGCAGGATGATTTCAGAGAGGCCTGGAGAGACTTGCATGAACTGATGCTGAGTGAAACGAGCAGAACCAGGAGATCATCATACACAGCAACAACAGTATTACATGATGATCAATTCTGATGGACATGGCTCTCTGCAACAAAGAATTGTTTCAAACCAGTTCCAATTGTTCACTGAAGAAAACCATATACACCCAGAGAGAGGGAAATGAAATATGGACCACAACGTAACATTTTCATGATCTCTATTGACATTTGTTTGCATTGTGTTGCCTTTCTCCGATTCTTTTTTTTTTTCTTGTAGATAGGATTTTTCTTGCATAACTTCTCAAGCATTTCAACATTATTAGCATGTAGTGGACTTCCTGCCATCTAGGGGAGGGGAGGGGACTGGGGGTAAAATTTGTAATGGAAAGCTTTGTAAAGATCAATGTTGGGTAACTACCCATACATATGTTATACAAATAAAAAGCTTTAATAAAAAAAATACTAAAAAAATAATAATTCCTTTTTCTTCATCCATTTATTCATGATACTGATTATTAAGAATTTGATGCTACTGAATGAGCATCATGATCAAGAATCATTTGTGAAATAACCTTAAAGCTGCATTACTGCACCGAATGATGCAGTGAAAAATTGGCAGATGAGAAAAATTTATGTTAGTTATTAAGATGGTTTTGGAAAGAAGATTGCCAGCAAATTGAAAATTTTTTGTGGGTTCATCATAATTATTCTACTTGACTAAGTCATTTGAACAATACTGCATAATGCAAGGAAACATGCTTAGCTTTCTCTCAGGTCAATGATGCAAACTCAATCCTTATCTAATTATGGATAAAAAGATCTTCTATTATAATGAAGGAAAAGAAGAGGATGCCATAAAAGGTTCAGTCCATTTCTATCCTCAACTTTAATTGAAAATCTTGCTGCTCACCTCTGGATAGAGGGACAGATGATAGACTGTCCCTTTGTCCAGAATGAGACATTTTTTGGATGTGGACAATGTGAAGTTTAGTTTTATTAGACTACACAAATTAGTTAAGAGCACCTTTCTGTTTGTTTCTTTTCCAGTGGAAAAGAGGGGTTGGGGATGGGAAAGAGAGAAAAAAACACATTTTTATTAGTTAAAAAAATAATTAAAAAAACTTTAAATATGAGCAGCTTTGGGGAGGGGAATGGTATCTGGGGAAAATACAGGATGATATATAGAAAAGAATTCTCAGTAAATCTCAAAGAGAAAATGTGTCTAGTTTCACAGGAAGTTTTACAGATTAGTGGTTTCAGAAACCCTTCTGGTAATATATTTAATTTCACAGGCCAGATTCCCCCAAATCCTGTCTTTTTTCCCCTCCTTAAAATCCAACACCAGTATTTTATAAGGGCAAGAAGGAAGATGCAAAAAGCTGTTGACATCATTTATCCCTTTGACCAATGAAACATTTGCCCTTCTATTTGGACTAATGGAAGCAATACATACCCGAGAAGTGTCATTTTCTTCTGGTTCAATAAGATATGTATGATTCCCATCATAAAACATTCCGCTGTCAAGGACAGGAAAATGGTTAGACATAAATATTGACTTATTCTCCAGAACTCTAATCATTTAAGAAATAACCAGCAGTTACACCTGGCTCCACGACTTCTATATTCATTTGCCTCTACTAACATTAACAAGTCAGTCTAGAAGTGCTTAGTGTATGTTTTCAAGGCTCAGTACTGTAGGCATTGTACAGCTCTCAAAGAAGATGAGATAAAGAAAATCAAGTTATGGGAGGGAAGGTGGTGGGAAGACAGACAACATTAATGGTAACCTCTTATTTCACCAAAAATATTAAGGGTATTTAATGGGAACTTCTATCCTTCCCAATTTCTTAATAGGAAATTATTTCATATTCTCACCTCCTTTCCCCAGAACTCATACTTAATATGTCTAAAAGCTGAAACTTTGTCTTTTCTCCAAGACCCACCCATCTTCTACTTTCCTGATTTCTGCTGAAGGCACCATTACTCTTCCTGCCTCCAAGATTTGTGACCTCTGTGTTAATACTGATTCCTTCCTCTCTTTCACCTCACATGTCCAATCAGTAGCCAAATCTTGCTGTTCCTAACTCCTACAACATATGTAGTATCTTATCTCTTTACTCACCCATCTACCATCATAGTTCAGGATCTCATTATTTGCCATTTAGATTATTTCAACAGCCTCCTAACTGGTCTCCCTACCTCAGAACTCTCCCCATTCATTCCATCCTCTGCTATCAAAGTGATCATTTTACACAATCTGACTGTGCCATTAGTCTTCTGAACTACAATGGCTCCCCATTGTCTTTAAATCAAACATACATTATTCCTCTTTTTAAGCACTTCAAAATAGACACAATCCTTTCTAAGCATCACTTTCCCTCCCACTCTCTGTGATTCAGAAAAGCTATCTTCTCTCTGTTCTTTACACATGATAATCCATCTCCCACTTCCATGCCTTTACTTTGGCCATCCCTCATGTCTACGGTATATTCCCTTCCCATCTCTAGATTCACAGAATCACTTTCTTCCTTGGAGAAGCAACTCAAGCACTACTTTTTACATGAAGGCACTTTTTTTATGCTAAACGTGTAATTCTTCTAAACATATTTCCACATTTACAATACTACACAAGAAAATTCAGATCAAAAAGGAAAAAGAAACAAAAAACAAGCAAACAACAACAAAAAGTAAAAATAATATGTTGTGATCCACATTCAGTCCCCCATAGTCCTCCCTCTGGATGTAGATGGTCTATTGGAACTGGTCTGAATCACCTCATTGTTGAAAAGAGTCATGTCCATCAGAACTGATTATCACATAATCTTCTTGTTACCATGTACAGTGATCCCTTGGTTCCACTCACATAAAGCCTTTCTTAATCCTCTAAAATAATCAGTGCCTTCCTTCCCAAACTATCTTTTACTTTGATTTATCTTCTTTACAGTTATATTGATTTATCTCATAGTTTGATTTATCCTCTTTATATTTATTCTGTTATTGCTGTTGGTGTTCAGTAACTTCAGTCAAGTCTGACTCTTCATGACCCAAATTTAGGATTTTCTTGGCAGTGGTTTGGCATTTCCTTCTCTAGTTCATTTTATAGATGAGGAAACTGAGGCAAACAGGATTAAATGGCTTACCCATATAACTAGAAAGTGCCTGAGGCTGAATTTGAACTCACTTCTTCCTGACTCCAAGCCTGCTACTCTATGCACTATGTTAAATAGCTACCAATTTCTATTGTAATACTTGTATATGTTCTGGTCTTTTCTCATTATAATGTAAGCTTTTTATGAGTAAGGTTAGTTTTATTGTTTGTAGCTGTATCACTAGCACTGATCACAGTACATACAACATCGCAGGACATCAATAAATGTTTGTTGATTGATTCCAAGATTTAAAATTATGCCAATGCCATTGTACTTTGCAGGCTCATTTTAAGAAAATTAGTGATTTACGTATGGCATGTTTATAAAGAAGGAAATGGCTAACCACTCCAGTACCTTTGCCAAGAAAATCTCAAATGGGGTCATGAAGAGTAGGACACGATTGAAAATGACTGAATAACAATAATACATCTATAATTTACAATAATGCTCACTACATATAAAGAAAGCACTGTGTTTAAGACCTAATATCATGCATTGAAAAGTGAGTATTTCTCACAATATCTCCCAATAATTTTGGATAAATGGGAAAATATTATAAGGTTGGAATTTCAAGAAATATAGCCAGTCACTGCTCTGATCATCACTTATAAGAATATCAGCTGGTTATGATGAACTTTAGAACCATATGTGACTAATACCTGAAAAGGATCAGAATTTTTCATTTTACCTATTGCCTACTTTTTCTACCTACTTGCTCATTCATATAAGTATACTAGACATATTTGAAAAAAATTATTGGAGTGAGAGCAGTCAGAATAGGGATGTAGGTTCAGACAAGGTGAGTTTGTAAAGTACCTAATACTAAAAATAGTAATAGATAACATTTATACAGCATTTTATAAAACACTTCAAAAATATTATCTCATCTTAAGTGAGATTATCTCATTTTAAAATATCGACTCACATAATATACCTTGGCTGTAGGTATTGTTATAGCAGTATCTTTATTTTACAAATAAAGAAACTGAGACTGAGAGCATGCTATTAAGTATGTAAGGTAATATTTGAATTCAGCTCAAGTCCAGCACTCTATCCTCTATACCACCTACAGGTGAACAATTATGATTATGATCCCAGAAATATAAATGGGAAGTCTTAAATCAAGTGATATAAGAAGGAGCTTGGGTCCTAACTGGGCATCAATCTCAGAATTTCATATAAAATGTAGATTGGACTGAACTATGTCCAAGACCCCTTACTTTTCTAATGTTTTCAGATGCTATGGACCTCAGCCTTTGTAACAATATTGAGCAAATATGATCAACTTATCATGTTATATTCATTTAGGAAAGTATATGAATGTTTCAGAATATTTTGTTAGAAACTAATGCTAATTTTATTAAGCAATGTTGTTTACTAAGCAATATATAATATACTAATATGTAATATAATATATATAACATTATATATTGTTATATTATATATAATATAATATGATAAGATGCTAATATATAATAATAAGATATCAAACAACATGTAATAATAAGATACAACATAATAATATAATGAACAGCATATTGCTTATTAAACAATTAAACAAATAAGCAGTTAGTTACTAGCTTGATGCTATTGTACCTTCCTAGCGTGATCTTTTATTACTTTCTTCTCATGCTTCAATCAAATGAGTCATTCCGCTGTCTCTTAAATATGTATTGTCTTCTTATACACTCTTATTTTTGCTCAACCTAGTTTCTTTGCTAGAAATTCCCTCTCACTTCTTTTCCTCTTGAATTCCTATTCATTCCTTAAAACCCAATTTAAACATAAATTCCACCGGGAAGGGTTCCTTGATCCTCCCTCCTATGTTGATAATATTAAATGAGATAATATTTGCAAAGTGTTTAACACAATGCCTGTAATATAGTATATACAAAATAAATAAATTTCTCTTTCCCTTTCCTTTCCCTTCATGTATTATATAACATTTTGCATCTGTATCTCATTCCATTTCTGAATTGTGATCTCCTTATTGCCAGGGACTGTGTCTTATCTGCACTTGATATCTTTCCCAGTTCCTAGCAGGTTGTTCTGTTTACAATTGGCATTTTAAAAACGTTTATAGTATTGTAAATATCTTTCACATTTTGGGTGCCCAAAAAATCTTAAATGCACACAACCTCTGATTTCAGTGGTATGAGGAGCTACCAGTAAAGAACTTCTCAAATGTAGATGGACCATTATGTGGTCTACAATTTACAATCTTAGAGAATTGCCTAGGATATTGACAGTGATGGATCACTGGAACAAATTAGATGTACAATACAAAATAGTAAATGACCATTGTAATCAAATGTTTGATAAAGCCAGAAATGCAAGCTTTTGAGATAAGAACTCTCCATTTGACAACTAGTTGGACCAAGATCTCACACTGTATACAAAAGAAAGGTCAAAATGGATAAATGATTTAGACTTAAAGGGTAATTTTATGGGTAAATTTAGGGTGATGTTATAGGTAAATTCAGGGAACATGTAAAATTCAGGTCTATGGGAAAAGTTTATTACCAGGATAATATAGTCAGAATGTGTCACAGGGTAGACTATCGTAATATAGTTAGCATGCAAGACAAGTAGTTTCATGTTATTTGGTAGAAATACACAATTTGTGAATTAAAAAAAACTTAATGGTTACCATCTTTTAAAAATTATTTATTTTATATTTGTTTCAATTTCATTGTTTAATTTTTTTTTAATTTTCTAAATGCAATTTTCTCTTCTAAGCATTTATTAAAATCAAAAAATTTAAAAATGAGGTAGAATCTTTATATTTAAATACTAAAATATGAACTTAAATGTTAAAAATACAAACAAATAATAAGATAAATCTGTTTTCCACTCTTGATGTTCTGATTTTTAATTGTCTTTTTTTAAAGATAAAACATTTTTTTAAATGTTAAAAATTATAAGGAAAAGTTACCAAAGTTTCCATGCCTATAACTCACAGGGACTCATTCACCCCTATTAACAGCATTTCCTACTCTAAAATTTCATGATTCTATGAAAATAACTTTTTGAAATCTGAGATGATAGCAGTCATTTTAATAAGCTACCACCAGGGGGTGGTAAATGAATATATGAGTTGCGTCTTTCCTGGTGTTCTACTGACAACCTCTTCTAAAAGCTGGTGTATCATTACACCATCCATATCTGGGGCATTACAGAACAATCTTTTATTTCTGTAATATGTGTCCCTGCAATTTCTGTGTGAAAAAGCACCCAAACCTTAAGATTTCCCACTTTGTTTTCTGTACCTTATGACTGCAAATAGAATAACAAAATTATCTTTATGTCATTCTGTCCTTGGTTACTTACAAGAGCTGGATCAGTATAATCCCTCTGCCAGAGACAGCATGTACCATAATTTAGTGCTTAATAACTCCTCACAAAAAACATTTTCTCTAGGATTTCTTGATCTGACTGACAGTCCAGAAGATGCCACAAATAAAAGTGGGTGATAAACTATCTGAGATAGGGTATGAGTGAAACAATTTTATTCCAAATTCCAAAGTATTTCTACCTGTACACTACTATGAGCATACAACATATATGAGCTGCAAATTATGAAAAGATGTCTGTGTCTAGAAAAGTTTTAATTTTATTTTTTGCATAATTCTGTGATTCTACAGATGAAACTCAAAACAAATGCAGATTCTTTACTTGGAGGTCTTAAATGGCTGACCACTAAGAGGTTAAATGACATATGCAAAGTTATACAGCAATTATATATCAGAGGTAGAATCCAAGTTTTCCTGATTCCAGACTACTCTATGATGGTTCTCCATAGCATCTCCCTTCGCAGCCACTTGTTCACAGAATTTTAGTTTTCGAGCTAAAAAACCTCCAATTACAAATTGGTACCAAGTCTGGTTTATTTTATACTCAGTATTGTTGGACCTCAAAGGGATCTTAGAAGTCATTTAGTTTAATCTTATTAAGATAAGGAAATTGAGTTGGAACTTAAAGTTCAGTTGACTTCTTTTTTCCAGAAAGAATTTTCTTGTCATGATGGTTATAAGCTAAGAAATAGGCCACTGGGAAAAGGCACATACTGTATAAAGATTTAGAGTAAAAGAAAAATCATGAATCTAGTATGGGCTAGCATTAGTCTGCTTAGAAGCATAGGTTTCAAATATATGTACTTCTATCTGTCATCTACTTCCAAATACAAGATACAATACATCAATGAATAACTGCTAAATGTTTTAGAGGGACTTAATAAAATGGATAGAGTTTTGAAGTTAGGAACACCTTAGTTCTAGTCCCATTTCTGACTGGCTGTGTGGCTGAAAAGAAAATGTTGGGGAATTTAAGAGGTGAAAGATATCCAATCTCATGAATGGAAAGATTGAAGAATATATATATGTTGAATGTTATGGAATATTATTGTTCTGTAAGAAATGACCAGCAAGATGATTTCAGAGAGGCCTGGAGAGACTTACATGAACTGATGCTGAGTGAAATGAGCAGAACCAGGAGATCATTATACACGGCAACAACAGTACTATATGACGATCAATTCTGATGGACATGGCTCTCTTCAACAATGAAATGTTTCAAACCACCTCCAATTGTTCACTGAAGAAAGCCATATACACCCAGAGAGAGGGATGCGAAATGTGGACCACAACATAACATTCTCATACTCCTTGATTGATGTTTGCTTACATTGTGTTTCCTTTATCTGATATGTCGTTTGTGTAGATAAGATTTTTCTTGCACACCAATGATAAGTTTGGAAATATGTATACATATATTCGATTTGCCAATATTTTAACATAATTAACATGTAGTGGATATCCTGCCATCTAGGGGAGGGGTGGGGAGTTGGGGGGAAAAACTTGTAACGGAAAGCTATGTAAGGGTTATTGTTGAAGAATTACCCACACATATGTTATGCAAATAAAATAAAAATTTAAAAAAAAAGAATATATATATGTTTCAGTCACATAGCACCTTTATAAAAACAGATCACATGTTAGAACATAAAGGTATTATAAATAATTATATATAGAAGATTTAAGTAGATGCCTTATTTACAGATTAAAATGCAATAAAAGCAACAAATATAGGAAACAAAAGCAAAATCTAAATGGAAACTAATAATGATATACTGAATAAGTAGGTTAAAAAACATCATAGAAACATTAAGTACATAGAAAGATATGATGGAGATAATGATAAATAATGATAATGATAATGAGATAATGATGGAGACAACATATCAAAGTTTCTAGGTCAAAACTAAAACAGTCCTATGAAGAAAAGTTATATTGAGGATAGGACTTGCCGGGTTTTTACTTCTACATTCCCAGCATCTGGCTCAAAAGCTGCATCTTTGCTGAATTGATTTTAACAAAAAGGAAGACCTGATTCATCCCAGATCTGCAATTAGACCTCATCCTGATACAGTTCACAATGAGCCAGGATAACAATAATATCACAGACAGAGCATTAAAAAATGTTGAAGAAAAAGCATAATTGGGTAACTTGTGAAACTTACTGGAGTCCATGGCATGTTGAAAGGGCAACAAATGAATCAGAGTATCCTCTAATGTGACCATGGTAGTAACAATGTTCTCCTCCCTGAAAGTGAAAATAGAAAAGATAAAAATTTAGCCATCAGAGGGAGAAAAAGCAGCATCATTTCACACAGGTTCTTCCCAGACTATCATTTCCATTCTCATTGATCTAAAACCACAATTATTAGGAAGTAAGGGAAGGAGGAAGGGATGAAGAGAGGAAAGGAGGGAAGGAGGGAGAAAGGGAAGGAGGGAGATAAGGAAGAGAGAAAGGAAGGGAGAGGAAGAGGGAGGGGGAGAGAAGGAGGGAGGAAGTAAAGAAGGGAAGGAAGAAGGGAGAGAAGAAGGGAGAGAGGGAAGAAGGGAGGGAGGAAAGAAAGAAGGGAGAAAGGAAGAAAGGGAAAGTAGATAATGAGGGAGAAAGGAAGGGAGGGAGGAAGGAAGGAAGAAAGAAAAAGGGAGGAAAGAAGGAAGGAAAGAAGAAGGGAGGAAATAAAGGAGGGAAGGAGAGAGGGAGGGAAGGAAAGAAGGAAGGAGGAAGGGAGGAAAAGAAGGAAGGGAGAGAAGGAGGAAGGGAGGGAGACAAAGGAGGGAGGGAACGAGGAAGGGAAGGAAGGAGGGAGGGAGGGAGGGAGGAAGAAGAAAATATACATTAGTGTCATACAGACATTAAAAACAGCATAACTAATAAATTCTCCAAGTAAGCCAAAACCAAAAGGCAGGTCAGTGTGCAATCAAATCAAAGGACTGCGAAATATAAGCTGACTTAGCTGTCTTTTCATCTAAGTGATGCTGGAAAAAGAGAGACATGGAAAGAAACCCAAGCAGTTTTTGAACAGGGAAAGATGATCTCATTTACTTATTTCCCCACCAATTAGGAACTCCTCCTCAAGAATGAATGGACAAGGCAAAGCAGTGAACTTACCTTATCTCCCTGAGTGAAACTGATTGTGAATCAGGATTTTCACATAAATTAAGCAAAAACAGAAAATTTTAAAAAATCTGTTTGTTCCCCCTTTGTAGAGCCTAAAAATAATCTGATAAGGCAAATCCTTTTCAGCAGAATAGAAAATTGCCAACAAGTTGTGATTTCAAATCTAAGGGATCCAAAAAGGGCCCTTTACTCAAAATCTCCCATTCCTTCCCTTCCCAGCCCTTTCTTCCTATTATAGCATTGCCTAAAACTCCACTGTCCCAGAAGCAGTATGACAAAGTTCATAGATTCTAGTGTCAAAGACAGGAGAACCCAAATTCAAGGTCTGCTTCTGATACATCCTGATACATCTGTGACTCTTCACAAGTTACTTAATTTCTTGGTACTCCACACAACTCTAAGGCTGTAAATTGCAGATACAGTAGCCATCTGATTTGGTGGAGAAATTTCCTCCTGGAAGCTCCCTACACTACATGAAATCACAGGACCTGTTCCCATCTCATGGCTCCTGTCTTTACTTTCCCATCTCTCTGCTTCCTCTCCATCAGCCTTCTCATCTTCAGAGATACCTTTCCTGTGGCCCTCTCTTCAGATGAGTGAATGCCTATCCTCCATTTCTTGAGGTGCCCAGACCATGATCACTTCAATCCTGCCTCTATTCAGGCTTCAGGATTTTTCTATCTCCTCCTCCCCTATTCCCTCTTTGACCTTCCTCTTTCCAATTCCCTCTTATATATCAACTAATCAGTCAATATAGCACCTACTGTATACCAGACAATATAATAAGGTTGTTTTTCCCATTTCAATGCAATATCCTCAAGGGTAGGGATTGTCTTTATTTGCTTGTAGTTATATCATCAGCACTTACCATGTACCCAATAAATGCTTATTTTTTCTACCTACCTACCTACCTACCTACCTACCTACCTACCTACCTACCTATCTATCTAACTATCTTGTCTGTTTATATCTATCTTTCTATATCTACCAATCTCTAAGAGGTATTTCTCAGTAGTATTTTATTTTCTAAATTTATGTATAGACAGTTTTCAACATCCATTTCTATAAGACTGTGTTCTAAATTTGTCTCCTCTCACCACTTTAATATAGGTTAAATATGTGCAGTCCTTTTAAATATATTTCCATATTCACTGTATTGTAAAAAATCAAATAAATAGGAGTAAAACATGAGAAAGAAAAAATAAACAAAAAGTGAAAATACTATGTTTCGATCCACATTCAGTCTCTATCTCTTTCTGGATGAGGATGGCATTTTCCATTCCAAGTCTATTGGAATTGTCTTGAATCATTGAATTGCTAAGAAGAAAGGTATCTAATTTTTAAATATTCCTGCAAGATAGCAAGCTAAAAGAGATTATATATATATACATATATATATACACATATATATGAATCAGTTTAATGCAATCCTTTTTTATCTCAGGGCACATTGAGTGATTAGCAGTTTTTACTAAGGGCAAGGGCAAGGCAGTGAGTAAAGAATTAGGTGGGGAAGGAAAAATAAGCAATTCTGAAGCATAAGACACTACCTAGAAATAGCAGGTATGGAAAAAGATATCATCATGGGAAACCCTGAGTAGCTGAGGGGAGCAGGCAGATACTGAATTTTTCAGGAGAAGAAAGGGATAGAGATACAGAAAGAAAAGATGCAGAAGACACTGCTTATCCAAAGTGCTATCTGGGAATGATCCTACTTTTCATGAGCTCAGTCCTTTCAGAGTTTGAGAGGGAAGATTAAATAAAAAAGAATAATCCTGGTCTAACTTGGGGACAAAGACAACAATAAGAGTTCCAGCAGGTTATTTAAAGCAAGAGTAAGTTTTTTTTTATAGGATTATCTTTATTTTGGTATTTTCAAGGCAGGTCTCCTTTGTGAACTTTGAACTAATTTGATGGTGGTGGCAGGAGGAAAAGGTGTGAGAAGATGAATGTGAGAGATCTTGCAAAGGAGATATAAGAGATCAGAGACAAGGTAGAGTCATAGAGAGCATGTACTTTTAAACATTGTAGATTGAATTAGTGGTGGTTCCAGTGACATGAAAAGGAAGAGCAAATTTAAGAAGAAAGATAATAAGCTCCATTTTAGATATATTGCATTTGGAGTGATGGCAGGACATTTAGGCAGAGATATATTATAGGCCAGGCCTTCTAAAACTTTCTCCACTCCAATATCTTTTCATTCGAGAAATTTTTACATGACTCCAGATATAAAAGCATATAAAATAGATATACAAATCAAACATTTGCTGAGAAGAAATAACAAAGAAATTTATTTTAAAACAATTCTTTATATACATATAATTTTACCATTTATTAAAGATGAAAGCAAATGGATATATTTGTTTTAACATAAAGAATTAAATCTTGGGAGAATATTTGATACTGCAGGATACAGAGCATTCAGAAACTTTTTTACTATTGTCAATTTTTTTTGTGACCCTCTCACTCATTTACATGAGCCTATATGGGGTCACAACCCACAGTTTAAGAAGCTTTATTATAGGCTACTGGTGGCTTGGATCTGGAATGAGGAACAGAAGTTAGAGCTACTTAAATAGATTAGAGTCACTTTAACCCACCCAGAGAGTAGTTGAAAACATGAAAGTGAATGGAATTAAACTCAATGAGCATTAATTAAATACCTGTTATCTGCCAAACATTGACATAGACACTAGAGGACACAAAGATAAAAAAATAAATAGACCTTGTCCTCATGGAGTTTACATTCTATGGAATGCCCAGGGAGAAAGTTTATAGAAGGAAAAAAAGATCAAAGACAGTACCTTGGAAGATACTTAACTTTGAAGAATCAGATAAAGACTTAGACGATAGTGAACAACACAAAAAAATAAGTTAGAAAATGAAAGAAAACCAAGTCAATGTATTGCCTTGGAAGTCAAGGAATTCAGTGGAAGGAGTAATCTGCAGTGTTAAATGCTAGGGAAGGTCTAGGGAAGACTTTTTAGGCTTAAGGAGACCTAAGCATATTCAAGAAGGGAAAATGCTAGGGGCAAGAGAAAAGAATGAAGAGTAATCAAAGAAAGGGAATGAAAAGGAGAACAAGGACCTGGAAGAGATGGAAGGGAAAGGATTCATGGCACAAGCAGAAAAATTAGCCTTAGTGAATAGCAGAAATAGTTTGTTTTGTGACCAAAGGGAAACCATGAACACATTAATATGGATAAGTTTAGCAGGGGGAAATTTTCTTTGGAAATGGGATGCAAGACAACCAGTAATTTAAGGGAAAACCTTTTTGCTTGGGATGTTGTAGTGGGTGGCCAGGCCAGCCAGGGTTCAACATGTGGTACAGTGGAAATACAGAAACACTGAGAAAGAAGTCAAGGAGGTTTTGTTCAATCATTTCAGTTCTTTGTGAATTCATTTGGGGTTTTCTTAGCAAAGATACTGGAGTGGTTTGCCATTCCCTTCTTTAAACCATTTTACAGATGAGGAAACTGAGGGAAATAGGGTTAAGTGACTTGCCCAGGGTCATGAAGTTAATAAGTATCTGAGGTTGAATTTGAACTCAGGATGTGATTCTTCCTAACCTCAGGTCTGGTACTCTATCCACTTTGTCATCTAATGACCCAGGCAAAGAGGACATCCCAGTTTAACTTTTTCCATTTTATAAGAGTGATATCTTCATCTGAAAAAGAACCAACACCAACTTTTGGATTATTTATTATTTTTTAAACTTATAAATATTATAATATTGTTTTATTTGTGTTGTTCTGTGATTTAATTCTATCTCCTGATTATCTCAGCAATAGGCCAGACTTCTATTTCCTTTCTGTTACTATAGCATGTTATATAAGTAAAACTCAATCACATTTTCTTTTTGAGTTTCTTTTTGGTCTTATAAGAAGGGTGTGATAAACTTTTACCTTGTAATGTCATTGTTCTCCTCCAAGCAAGAACAGCAGGTTCTCGTTTAGATAAATTTAATCAAAAATAAATAGCTACTCTTTACTTACTCAATATAATTTTAAAATACTAACCCTAAAGGCACATAGTAGTATAAAGCAGATAAATATTTTGGAAGTATACTTTAAAGAAAAAAATCTCACAAGGGAAAATGAGAGGGAGAGGAAGAAAAAAGCCGATGGGGGGAAAAAAAAAACCTCTTCTTAATTTGCGCTTCTGCAAAACAGGAGCTTTTCCAAAGAGAACATATGGTCAGGGCACAATTGGCAATGAAGATCAACATTGCAAATGTAGTTCAGAGCTCAATATGGCTAAATTGTCAAGATTATCAAATGTTTTCATTACGCTCCCCAAGAACTCAAAATAGCAGAATACAGCCCCCATTAAACCTGATCAATTTAGATGCTGCCAACCTGGAGGTCAGATAATCCATAGATGAGAGATCTATGTCTAAATCCCCTTTTGATTTCACTGGCCTATCATTCTAGTTCTTTTCAACAAAAAGGTATAAATAAATTCTCATGTGATCTCTTTGGTTCTTGTTCACAAGCAAGGGAACAAAGTTTAAAATTCAATTTAGCATTTGCTAAGTGCCTACCACTTAATGTGCCTGTAACACCATTTTTTCCCACTAGACCTATGGTTTTCATTATGCATTAGAACACTTCTTCTCAGGGCCCTGAACTGAGTGAAGAAGCCCCAACTAAAGATCTGAATGGTTTTTGGAAGCATGTTTAGTGCCCTCCAGATGGCGATCAGCCAGTATTACCCTGGATGCTCTTTATAATGGCCTTAATAGCATAACTTGGTTCCACCCCCAAGGATTAGGCAAAAATAAGGTTGATTTTTAAGGGTCAGGTTTTGAGAAAATTGTCCTGAAAAACCTCCTTATTTGTGTATTATTTGTGTTGTTCTGAGATTTAATTCTTTCACCTGTTTATCTCATCAATAGGCCAGACTTCTATTTCCTTTGTGTTACTATAACATATTATATAGGTAAAACTCAATCATATTTTCCTTTAGAATTTCTTTATGATCTTATAAGCAGGGTGTGATAAACTCTAAGGGTGAGAATGAGTTCATATTAATAGTACATGCTAAAGACAACAAAAAAGGATTTACCTTCTCCCAGTTTTCACCCTAAAATAATCATTGTCATCAATTTCTAGGCAATCCCAGTCTTCTCTAAGGCCATAACCCATCCTTTAGCTCACCTGGCTAGGTCCCATGACATAAAGGCTGGACAAAATTGTACCCATGACAGAGAGAGAACATGAGGTAAACTCTTCACAGGTATAATAAAAATTTCTATTTGAAAATATTCTATAAAAAAGAAAAGTGGAAAAGGTTTGTTTTCTAATAATAAATTGACAATATGAAACAATCACAAACAGCATTATTTTAAAAAAAGAAAAGAAAGCTACATATTTATGTGTGTGTATTTAAACAGTCCTTATGTAAGTTTTAGTAAGATAATTATATGCAAATAAATGCAAAAATATAGACAATATAGATAGCTAGTTAAAAATAAAAATTCAACATAACTTTTTCAAAGGAATTCTGAAATATAACTTAGGACCCTTTATCCCTAATGCAAATCTTTTTTTCCTAAAAAAAAATCTTGAAGATGGTAAGGTAAGCAGTAAATTGCCATGGCTCTCACAGTCACCTCTAAACAACCATAAAGTAGCACCCCAAGGAATGAGTGAACTTTGATCTTGTCAGAATAGGTTCAAAGAGGGAATAAATATACACATTCAATTAGGTATAGAACTCTATCTTACTCTACAGGAAAGTAGGAGGGGAAGTGGATAAAAGAAGGGGAAGAAGATAGAAGAGAGGGCAGACTGGAGAAGAGGGTAACCAGAAGCAAAAAGAACTAGAGGGCAAAACAACATTTGAAAGAATCCACTGATCACCTCAGGATAAAGATCCCCAAAGAAAAAAAGTCCTTTTTTTAAATTACAAATTTGACAAACATCAAATACAATTATTTGCCATAGATAAAGCACAGAAAAAGAGAAATGTGTTGTATTTGAAAGCATACATCTCTATTACATACCTATAATTTATTTTTAAAGTATATAACAATCTAAGTTGGTAGTTACAGATTTTCTTGCTTTCTCCTCTTTATGTTTTCTTCACTCCCTTCAATCTATTTACTCTCTGCTTCTCTTCAATATATTTTTTAGGTCCACTTTGGCCTGTAGGCCTTTAATTTCATGACTGAAATACTTGTGAAAATAAACAGATTTCAGAGAATACTTAGCTCTTCAAGGATCTGAAAGGTCAGAAATTAAGTTTCTGATATTATCTTCAAGATTCCCAGACAATACTTTGTCTTTTTATGAAAAGCTTTTTATTTGTTGGTTTACTTTTTTTTCCCCCAAAATTAGTTTGTCCTAGAAAGTCTTGTTCCTAGAAGAAATCCCAACTAATTTTTCTTTCTTGAATTTTCCCAAATTATATAAACAGTTCACTTTGTATACATTCAAGCCTCAAAAGTATCTGAGATAAAGAAATCTCAAGGTTCCAGATATGAAATTGAAAAAACAGTAAGGAGTTTTGTTAGCAAAAAGGAGAAAAACAAATTAAAAAACCATAACAAATCAATGAAAACGATAAGAAATAAATGAAAATACTTATGACAATCTATAAATTCCATACATAAAGTATAGCTGGAAAATGGAGCAAGACAGGATTAATTCTTGTTTTCCGAGCACAGTGGATACCCAATACCTCATTCCATGTTCCCAATACTAAGGTAATGAAAAGATGCATCACATTTTCAATCATTTGACAAACATTTTTTGAGAACCTTTATTAAGATAAGCAATGTATAAGAGGCTGTTGGAGAAATGATTGAACTACAGCCACAGTCAAGTTCCTTCATTTCTCTGGGCTCATGGATATAAGGGGATTGGACTAGACAGCTGCTAAGATCCCTTTTAGCTCTGAAACTAAAGATGCTGGTCCCCCCAACTCTCATTTGAAAGTTATGAAAATTGGGCCTCAGAGAGCTTGAGTGGCTTTCTCAAGACATACAGATAATATCAAAGGTAGAACTCGAACCCAGTCCCTCTGACCCAGAGCCAATATTCTTTCCACCATAGCACCTTTGGGATCATCCGTTAAAGGTGTTCAATTTTGAGATCTTTACCAAAAAGCTTCATGTCTAAACTATAAAATGATGATATACCGGTATTATACTGAAACATTCTTTCCCTATTTCCTTTGCCAAGGAAACAAACTTCATAAAACTAAATAGAGTAACATTTTATAGTTGCAAGTGCCTTATAGAATAACACTAACCCATAGTTGTAAGTACTTTATAAACAAGCCCTTTGGGGATACTTTTGTATTTATGTATTCTTGGACAAGAACTAAAACCAGATCAAGCGAGGTTGCTTACCACTTGTCTGACACTCAGCAAGCCACTTACTTTCCTGGGTTTCAAATTCCCTATAAGAAAACTGAAGAAATTGGGACAGATGACTTCTAAAGTACTTTCTCTAGCTCTCAATCTGTGATCTTATAAAGACAGAATTAACTTCTGCAAATTCTGGTACGCTGCAAATGAATCGGAGAATGCATTTTCCATCTTTCGGGGCAGGGACACAGTTTATTTCCAAGTTCTGTGTTTTCTAATAATTCTTGAAAATGAAAAACTCTCTAATTTCTATGATCTTTACTTAAATTGCTATTCAAAGTTTCTGCAATGTGCCAGCAGTTTATGGTGATGACGGGCAATATATTGGTATAAAACCATCTGCTAGATCTTATGTATTCAACACTTCCTACAAATATGTGTGTATGTATGTGTTTATATATATACATATATACATACACATACACACACATAGTCTAAGACCTCAGAAAAAGCCGTTCCAGCCACTGAAACGAAGTAATATAGTCTTGCATCAAGAAAAAATAGTTCTTATTGAGGTTAGGAAGGAAAGGGACCCATCAGAACATGATGTGAGGTAAATTCATTCTGACAAGGAAAGAGAAAAAGACAAATGACAATTAGAATCCAATTGACCTCACATTTTCTATTTTCTCTTGTCCTGCCCAAGGCTAGGATGAAGCATGGGGCTCGTGACCGCCACAGCTGGCTCAGTTCCCTGACACTGCTTGAAGCCTTCTTACTTGGGAGAGACAGGGAATGGCAGGGCAGAAGAGTCATGTGGAGAAGCTAAATCAGTGAGTCTCAGCAGCAAAATGACCAGAGGCAAAGAGCAGGTCAAAGGCCAGAATTTCGGTCAAAATCAGGATTCTTTAGCTTCCTGACACCTTACGCCCTTTCATGCATCCAAGATCCTGTGCTGCTGGCTTCCTTGTTTTTCATAGCATCGTACACACTTATCTCCTGACTGAGCATTTTCCCTGCTATTCCCTATACCAGAGCTCCCCCCTTCCTCCTCCCTGCTGGCATTCCTGTTTCCTTCAAGTTTCCCATCCTCTGCAAGGAAGCCTTTCCTAGTCCTCCTTATTCTTAATACCTTCTCTCTGGTACAACCCTTAAATTATCCCCTATTTATGTTACTTTTACATGGTTATTTGCATATTGACTCCTCATTAGACTGAAAGTTTTTTGAGAACAAGGGCTATTTTTTGCCTCTTTTTTTTTTATCCCTATTACTTACAGGCATAAAGCAGGTACTCAATAAATTGCCAATTGATTGACTGGCTGACCAAGGATCAAGCTGCACAGATTGAATCCTGAAGTAGACAAGAGAGGGTCAAATTTAGCATGGTCAGCCCTCTATCTTCCTCTGTATTTAGACATGTATCTTCTATCCCTGTTGCCCTTATAATTCTCCCAGAAATGATCCTCTCCAGGTGGTAATTAACAAAAATGGTCAACTAGCAATACATTTATTACTGCTCTGTGAAGTTCTACTGGAAGAAAGATCAAAGATTTACTTCACAGAAGACCATCACCATACCGCCTCTGAAATTCTAAAAAGCACACTGTTTGAAGTCGGTTGGGATTTTAATCAATATCCATTGATGAGAAGCATTTTTTTTATTTCCATTGGGTAATATCTACCATTGAAAATAAAGTAGAACTACTCACATATCCTCATTCTTTAAGAGCTCTTGCTCTCAAGCATTTTGAAAAGTTTTGGAGATTGAATGTACTTTCAAAAAGTATCAACTCTCCACCAAAGTAGGATCAAAACTTTATCATAGCCAACAATTCTATATTTCCTTCATCAATGTTCACTCTCATCTCTTTCTAGATGGTGAAGAGATTTTTACAAACAGTCCATGTGATTACATGGTCAAGAGCCTTCTCTCAAATAAGCTGCCTTCATTTGGACAAGAGTTAATGATCCAAGTCTTCTACAGCTTCATTTACAAATAAAATTTATGTAATTTGATGTTAAGTCAAACAGATCCTCTAAGAAGACTTAAAATCATTATTATAATCTAAGACATTTGTTTCAGCTGCCAGTCACAAAAGACACATTAATTCCAATTGATAATAGCAGCAGCCAGTTAATGCCACTTACATATTTTTAGGCTCTTGCAAAGTGTTACCTAATAACAAATGCATAAAACTACAATGTAAGAAGGTGTTTTAATAGTTCCCTGAAATGGAGATAGCCACTGGGGTAAAAAGAATCAATATTGACCACATCCAAGGGCTTTAATTACAAATTCATAATATTATAACTCCTTCCAGGAAACCACTGCTTTCTTATATTCTTTTGCAAAGGCTTTGATGTTTAAAATATTATTGAATATATAATATCTTTAACAGAATAAGCTGTGACATAGAGAATAGAGCACTGATTATGGAGTCAGTAAGTTTGAACTAAAATGTTGACTACTTCTTACTATATCTGTGACCTTAGACATGTCAACCATTCAGCATCTCAGTTTCCTTCCCTGTCAAATGAAGAGTTAACTCTAAGACTTCTTTCAAGTCTAAATCTCTGGTATTATTTAAGTTTAAATATAATGTGAGTTCAATGTTACCAATAATAATTCTACATTTGAAGACATTTATCTATTATGAGAAGAAATGTTAGAGATTAAGAGTTAAGTTGTCCAGAAAGTATATTCTGATAAACCCTATGTGGTAGGGAAAGAACATGGACTTTCATATTTATGTTTGTTCTGAAAAATAGGTTTGAGAGTAAGTTGTAAAAAAGGGTCTAATTTCAAAGTAGAGTTTTAGATGCAATGCAGTAAAAATCACATGGCTAAAGCACAGATGCGGAATCTGAAAGACCTGGCTTTTGAATGTTGCCTTTGACAGATTGACAGGCCTTTGACATACCTATGACATATAACTATTAACATATATATGCATACAGTTATAATAGTTTCCTCACCTTTAAACTAGGGATCATAACACCTAGAAAATCTAACCTTGCAGGAAGATTATTATTAGACTCAAATGAAATAATGAACCTAACATCCTTTCCTGGAAATATCATGCAAACTTCAATTATTAACTACTTTCTCCCTTTTAGAGGAAAGACCTAATATCATGGTTTGTGGGGGGGGGGCGTGAATTGGGAAGGCTTTTCCCCCTTCCAACAAGGTTTCTCTTACATGTAATATTCCCCAGTGTTGACTACTTCTTATCTCCCTTCTACACCTATCATATTGTTATGGAAGTAAAGAAAGATGAGGCAGTGTAAAAGGTCCTCAGTCTCCATCTGTTCAAAGCTGATAAATGGAAATATATCCAAGAGAATCAACTAGAAATATCTTCTCCCTACTGTTGCCACTTTCTACCACCAAATACTCAAACCTAAAAAAAAAAAAAGAAAAAGAAAAAACAAGCTAGCATTCCTGCTATCAAACTAACCAAGGGCTAAAAAGCCAGAGCTAGAAATATTTTTGTATTATTAGAATGAAAACTCCTTGAAGGAAAAGGATATCTCTTTATAGTTGAATCCCCAGCACCTTATCCAGTGCCTGGCACATAGTTAAGTATTTGATAAATGCTTGTCATTCATTCATCCATTCATTTAGGTAGAAGTTACACATGATCAAGATATGGAGATCATTTCTATCAATGTATTCAATGCAATTCAAGCAGGTTTGGGCCAAAATGGGATAGCCACCAAGAATAAAGCTTTCCAATCTTGACCATAAGGTTCCACAGCTGGACTTGCTGAAAGATTATTCCAGGGATGGAAACAGAATAACAAAAAACTTAAAAGAAAAAAAATCTGGTTTCAGAGGCACATCTGTTACTTATTTTCCTTATCTGTACAATGACTATATCAGACTAATTAGTGTCTTCAAACCCAAACAGTGTTGCAGACCAGTAAAATATTTGGATTTTCTTCCTTAGCAGGGTCAATGCAGCTTTTTGCAACTCACAAGGTCAAAAGCAGGAACCTGGTAAAAGGAAGGAGTCAGAGATAAAAAGAGACAGAATGGAAGAAAAGAAGGAGAAAAAGAACTAAAAACTACAGTTTACTGTTTTAAAGAAGCAAGAATTTTTAGTAGTAAAAGTTTTGCAGACATTTTCCCATGGGATTGACAACTGACAATGCTGATTACTAATAGTACTAACATTACAACAATTACTAATACTTAAAAGTTAAGGTTTATATATTACCTTATGGTTTACAAAGTGCTTTACATACATTGTCTCATTTGAAATTTTAGGATTGGATGAATTGTAAGGTTTCCTTAGGGAAATCTGTAATTATAAATTTTAAAAAATGTCCTTTCAAAAGGAATGTATATATATATATATATATATATATATATATATATATATATATATATATATATATATATTTAAATTACAGATCACTGCTAAATCTAGGCATGAAATATAATTTAAATTGGAATAATAAGCTATGGTTTGAACATGTTCTGGAAAAAAGCCTTTGAAGCAGAACATATGAGTATATTATTGAGCACAGAGCATGGAGTGGTCTTAACCATATGTGAGAACTTTGAATGTTTACATATTCCCTAGGCATGTTTGGTAGCTAAGTGACAGAGTAGGTAGAAATCTGGGCTTTGAGTCAGAAAGGCATTAGTTCAAATCCTACACAATCTCATTAGCTGTATGACTATGGAAAAGTCCCCAGCCTCAGTTTATCAATCTGAAAAATGAGGTTTATAATAGCACCAACTTTACAAAGCTGATAATACATGTAAAATCTTTGCAAGTTTTAAAGAACTATATAAATGCTAGCTTTTCTTTTCCTCCTTTTTCTTTCTTTTCTCATCTTTCTTTTTCTTTTCCTGATTTTTGTTTGTTTATTTGTTTGTTTCCTTTTTAGAAGAGATATTATGGTATAGTGGACCTGGAGTCAGGAATTCTTGGATTAAGTATGACCCCCTGCAAGTCATTTAATCTCATTGTGCCTCAGTTTCCTCATCTATAAAGTGAAGGGGTAAAATCCAATTACCTCTGAAGTCCCTGTCAGATCTAATCTTGGTATATTTCTTATATACATAACAGAGAAGTTAACTTCTTTGACCCCCATTTTTTTTAATTTGTAGATGATATCTGAGGTCACTTCCAGCTCTCTGATGTTATGTCTATATCTCTTCTACTATAAATTTCTAGATGTGACCCAGATTTGTGAGAAAGGAAGCATGCCAGAATCAATGCCCTTGTACAGATGATCATTATATTTCTTTTACTACCGGACTTCAATCTCCATAAGGGGAGATATCTTGGACTATATTACCTTGGCAGTTCTCCCAGTAACTAGCCCAGTGCTAGTTTATAGAATAGGGTCTTGCTAAATGTCGGTTGAATTGGATTAACTAGACATTTTCTCCAATCCTCATGACCTTTCAAACCTTTCCAAAATAGGGATTATGTAAAAGAGATAAAGACCCAGAGAAATGGCAAATGTGAAAAAAAATCTTTTGGGGAGGACAAAGGTAGATAATAACCTGCAGAATTAATGATATGGAAAATTCCTACCACAGGGTGAATATCCTCTGTCACTTTCAGGAATTGGTTATTTCTAAAAGTGAGACAAGAGAAGGATACCCAGAACAAAATATACAAGACAGTAACAGAATTGATTCCAAAAAGGGAACAAGTACTCTAGAAGCTTTAGTTCCATGAAGAATAAAGAGACTTTAAAAATTCTAAAAACTGAAAAAGACTAAAGAAACTAAAGAAAAGCTAGAAAAACCATGAATCAAAGCACAAAAGTATAGACTGGAAAGTAAAGCTAATAAAGAGAACAAAGGAAAGAAATCCTTTTTAGAAAAAGGCACAGAAAATGAAATTTGAAAAATAAACAAAACAATTTAAAGGGGAAGAGAAGGGAGATTTTACTTAACTACTTGGCTGATTGTTGTCCTTTGTTCTTGAAGAAGACCAAAATGACATCCCTTTATTAGAGTTGAGTTATAGTGTGTCTGATTGTGGCTGATCAGACCAATACAAGCTTGGAATGCTCTGCCACATATTGGACACAAATAGTCCTTATGAACATTTGGCGAGGTGGGGGGGGGGGCTTCTCTAGTTTTGTGTATCTTACATTTCTTCTGCGCTAATTCAATTCTGCTTTGTTCATAGGGCACAGAACTTTTGATGAGGGCACATCATACTGCATGGTCCTGTGCCAGTGTTTTCCATGTCATAGAATCAATTCTAAAGTTCTTAAGAGAGACTTTGAGAGTGGCCTTGTATCGCTTTATCTGATCACTTTGTGAGTTCTTGCCATATGTGAATTCTCTATAAAACAATATTTTTGGCAAGTATACATTTGGCATTCAAACAATGTGGCCAGCCCAAAAGAGTTGTGTTCTCTGCAGGAGAGTTGAAATGCTTGGCAGTTTAGTTTTTGAAAGGACCTCAGTGTTAGGTATTTTATCCTGCCAGATGATCTTCAGAATCTTCCTAATATAATTCAAATGGAAGCAATTCAGTTTCCTGGCATGGCCCTAGTATATTGTCCAGTTTTCCCAAACACACAACAATGAAGTTAGCACAATGGCTCTGTAGATCTTCAGTTTGGTAGTCAGTCTAAAACCTTTCCTCTCCCACATTTTGCTTTGGGCCCTCCCAAACACTGAGTTAGTGCTGGTAATTAGGGTATCAATCTCATTATCAATGTGGACAACCCTGGAAAGTATGCTGCTAAAATAAAAGAAATTATCCATAGTCTTCAGAGAGGGGCAAACTTAAATAACTAGACAAAAGGAAGAAATTTAAATTAAATAATAAATTAAGCAAAACTCCCAAGCTAGGGGAAAGAATAACAAAAAGAAAAGAAGATCCTGAGATAGGGGAATCGGATTACTTTTAAAAAGATGATGTTCAAATCTGGTCTCAGACACTTCCTAGCTGTGTGACCCTGGGCAAGTCACTTAACCCCAATTGCCTCAGCAAAAAGCAAAAAAAAAAAAAAAAAAAAAGATGATGTTAAAATAAAACTATGGTCCATGCTCCCTTTCCCCTCCAAGTGGTCTATGAAATCAGATTTCATTTCATAATAAAACTAAATTGTTTGAATTTTGAATATAGTGAATATTAATAGATATAACCCACATAGACAAAAGCTTGTTAGGAAGTTCTCAATTTCAAGGAGTCCTGAGACCCCCTAAATCTTAACCATAACATACCTCTTTATAAGGACCCTGAATTTGAGAAAAGTTTGAGAAATGCTGAACTAAAATAACTGAAGAGACAAAATACTCTGTTTACAATAATAGAGAATAGAAGGAAAATCCTAATCCATACAAACCAAGAACTTTTTTTTTTTTTTAACTTTTAGATGCATTACATTGTTCTTCATGACAAAGGCAGTGTTGTGCTGTTGGGGACCTAGTTTCAAGTTCTGGCTTTGCAATTAGTTGCCTATGTATCCCTTGGATTAATCATACCCTTTCTCCAGATTTCAGTTAACTCAGCTTTAAATAATAGGGTTGAATAAATTATTTCTAAGGGTCCTCCCGGCTCTGAGCCTATGATCTTATGAAAATTTCCAAATAAAAATCTAATCATTATAAGCAAAGCAAAGAGCTCTGTTGGGTGAGAATACTGAGAATAAAGTTGACCAAGTTTACCTAAAATGTCACATGTCTTTATATAGTCCTGCAAAATAGCTTTCTTTAATTTTTTTTTTAATTTCAACTTCCATTGATAAATACAAGTATTATAAAAACATGAATAAAAGTAAGAAAAGTGAACAAAAAGATCAGAAATAACTGTCAACAAATCCATAAACGTATATTATTTACTGTTATATTTAACAGTACACACACACACACACACACAAATATAGACACTAACTTTAACAAGAGGCAGCTAGCTGGTACCATAATGGATAGAATGCTGGGCCCTGAGTCAAGAAGGCTTATTTTTCTGAGTTCAAGTCTGACCATAGACATTTATTAACTCTGTGATCCTGGGTAAGTCATTTAATTTTGTCTGCCTCAGTTTCCTCATCTGCAAAATGATCTGGAGAAGGAAATGGTAAATTACTCCAGCATCTATGTCAAGAAAACCCCAAAGGGGGTCACAAAGAGCCAGACATAAATGAAATAACTGAATAGCAACTTTAACACTTTAATGACCACATTATTCTATTTGTTTTCCAAGCCCTTCTTTTGCTTCTTTTCTGAGTATCCAAAATGCCTTTGTTGTTGCTATTATTGCCTATAATTATACAGCTGTAGTCAGTGTGTACAATATTCTTTAAAATTTGCTTTCTACAGCCAACTTTGTATCGCTACAAAATGGTTTCAAAAGCATGTTGGCTCATCAGAATTTGATTCAATCAGCAAAGTCGGCATTGGTATCCTCCCAATTACACTTTCTGTTTGGTGGCTCCTAAGGCTCTATCCTGGGATTCCCCCTCTTTTGCCTTCAAATCATCTCACTTGGTGATCTCATCAACTCCGATGGATTCAATAATCATGAATGTAATCAATAGTTGAACCTCCACCTTCTCTTGTATCAGGCTTACAAGTCTGATGCTTTTAAAGAACAATAAATATGCTTTTGGATTTGCTACAATTTTAGATTTCTAGTAAGAATCAAAACAATCAGTAGGACAGCAACCATTTATGAAGAGCTTACTATATGCCAGATATTGTACTAAATACTGATGATACAAAAAAAAAAAGACAAAAATGATCCTTGTGTTCAAGAAGCTTTCATTCTGGTGGGGAAAACAATAAGTAAATTCGGAGGTATGATAAAATATAGAGAGTAAATGGAAGATATTAGCTGCTGGGAGGAAAAAAAAATTTCCTACAAAAGTTGGATTTTGAGCTGAGTCCTGAGGGGAGCTAGAGAAACTAAGAGGAAACAATTAGGAGGAAAGACAGGAAGAAGCTGTGTCGTGGGGTTTAAATGCCAGACATATGGCTTTATATTTGTCCTTTGAGGAAAGAGGGAGCCCCAGAGTGTTAGAGAAGGAGAATGAATTAGTCAGATCTGTGCTTTAGAAAAAGTATTGACAGCTGAATAGAGGGTGGATTACAATAGGAAAGAGATGTGAGGCGGAAAGACCAATTAGAAGGCTCTTTCAATAGTCAAGGTGTTGAGGACCTGAATAAAGAATAATGGTTATGCAAGTGGAGAGAACAAAAAAATCAGAAGTAGAACTTATTAGAAAAAATTAGAAAAAAAAGTACGGCTAGTAATCATTGATCTTAGACAAAGTCAAACTTAAAGATTCAACTAAGAGAGAAATCTACATTATATGTCAGCCATACTAATATTATTTCAGATGAATGTTTATATATGGGTAAATGAATGCATATATATGTATCTGAGTATATACAGAAATGTATATATACATTGCTCTATCTTTGTGTGCATATATATATATATATATATATATATATATATATGTTATGTGAATCTGTGGGTGGGGTGTGAATGTATATGTGTGAATATATATATATATAGGTGGGGAGGTATGTGTGTACATATCTATATATACATATATAAATATATCAGTGCTTAACTATAGCCTGCCTGAGGGAGGTGGGAGAATGACAGGGAAAAAGAATAAAATTTTTAAAAAGTACATAGCAGAGAACAAAAGAATAACTTTCAAGGAAGTAAAGAAAAGATGGATACTCATGAACATAATTTCTTCTACTATCATATATACTTTTTTGAACTGGAAATTTATTGTCATATATTTTAAATCCTCCCTGATGTTCTTCTGGGCACATAACAGTGTTCTGTTTTGTTTTGTTTTGTCTTGTTTTATTTTCCTTTTCTGTCTTACTTTTTTTCTATTCTATTTATTTTCAAATCAACAGAAAAAAATAGGGAAAGTTATTGAATCTATGGGAATTGATGAACCAAGTGAGATGATAGAGAGGGAAAATAGAAGAGAGCCCAAGACAGATCCTTATGAACTAATAAAATAAGATGAAAGGGCACAGGAAAGAGCCTCAAAGTCCAAAGCATCCATTTCTGGCCCCAATTTGGAGGTTTATTATTATACATTATTCCCCTTCTCATACTGTATGGACCGGACAAACTGGCCTACCTGTTATTCCTAACATGATACTCCTCCCATCTCCACATTTCAGCAATGGCTATCTCTATCTCCTCCTCCTTCATATCTGGAATGCTTTGCCTCTTCACTTTAAGTTCTAAAAACCCCAAACTTCCTTCAAAGCTGAGATCATAAACTACTTTCTACAAGCCTTTCCTTATTTTCCCCCATCTCTTGTGTTTTCTTCTCTCTCCCCCTTCAGTTGTTTTGTATTTCTTTGTTTTTTGATATCTGATTTTATGTTTATAAACATGTCTTTCTAGATAGAACTTTTCTGTCCTGTTTCATATGCTCAGAATCTAGTACAATTCCTGGAACATGATAGGCACCTAATAAATGCTTGCTGATTTATTGATTGAGTGATAAAATGTGTACTGTGTCTTTAATAATTGAGAACTGATTTTTAGGAATACACAAGCCATTTAATCCCCATCCTAATTTGGCTATGGATGAACATAAAAAAAGAACTATATATATATATATACATATATATTTCAGAATTTCATATATACATTTCAATATATACACATTGAACATTTCAGAATTTTCAAAATATATAATGTTAAAATACTAAATATATTAAAAAAAACACACCCAATTCTCATTTTAAGTACTACCAATTGGACAATTTGTTCTGTACTAGGTACTCTTTTGATTAAAAAAAAAAGGAAATATCAGAAATGCCTGGTCTTTTATAATTACTGTAATAGTTCATTCTGACTTGAGTAGAATAGTAAAAATCTAGGGGAATTTGCAGAGTGGCTCTATGGGAACAGTGATTTTGGATCATGGCCAAAAAATTACCAGTTTTCTTTCTAAAATCTGATTTCTATACACATATAAGCTATGTTAAAGGCTCAAGAATTAACCCTTTTAATGCATTATTAGTGAATAAGAGTCACAGTGCAGTTGAATTTAAACAAGAAAAGAAGGATGATATTTCAGAAGCTTGCATGAGCTGCCTTTGTCATCATAGATGCTAACAGAGCTCAGAGAAGACGCATGCTGGCAACAGCTGTCCTTCTTCCTTACCACCCCCTGCTCTAAGATACCTAACCTGTGTAAACTCATAATGGACATAGATGCTTTTTCAAGCCACAAGTTAAGACCACTTGCAATCTTAACAGGGTCACTTAGGGAGCTGATACATTATACATGATGATGGAATTAGATGAGTCTCAAGGGAAAGCAATTTTTACTTAATCCCCAAAGAATCATTTTCTCTAATGCAAAAGAGAATGAAAGCATGACATCTGAGGCCTTCTTGAAGCCACATTGATTTTAAGATAGTAAAGAAGCATATGTCTAGATGTGTCTGCCAGAAAAACAAAACAGAACTCATCAAGCTCCATGAGAAGGATACAAAAGAAATGGAAGGATTTAGTTTAAAGACTTTGTTTTGGAGAAGCATATGGCAATAAATAATATTAGATGCCTCCACCTGATTAACTCAATTATTAGATTTATATAGCAGTTTTACTCAGGCTTATTGGGTAGGTGGGTGAGTGTTTAAGCACTTTGGCAGGTTTACAATCAAATAACTCTTTTGGCTTGGTTCCAGTCTAAACCACAACTGTCCATTTCCTCTATTTGTAGAATCCCCATCAATTTTGAAGGGAACTTCCAACCCACAATATGAGAAATCACTATTAGACATTAGTGATAAGAACTAGTTCATGTATTTGCTTTTTTCCAAGATGGCAATAAATTTCAAATTGTAATGCCTTGTTAGTCATGGAGCTACCCTAAGTTTAGTGCTGTATTTCAGAAATGAAATGTACAATCTAACTAGAAAATCTATGAAAAACATGGAGGAATGTGTAATAAATTTCAAACAAAGGTAGGTAAGGAAGAATACTGTCTCATACCTCATACTGAACAATTAGAATTTGTTATTTGAATGACCAAGATTTAATTGAATAAAATAGTAAAAGTTTCCACTTAACATTTCTATTCATAACAAAAATGTATAAGCTACTGAAAGCATTCTAACTGATGAACAAAACTGAATTACAAAATAAAACAAGTAGAAATGAGAGTAGCTAAAACATTTTGTTATAATTTATTTGCTATTATGGGTAGAACTTTTGCCATTCCTAAAATAAGTATTTATTTCATCATGATATGATGTTATGTAATAATATAATTATCTAGATTATGGTTTTGTTAAGTCAGTTCAGTTGCATCTGACCCCTCCTGATTATTTGGGGTTTTCTTGGCAAAGATACTGGAGTGGGTTGCTATTTCCTTCTCCATCTCATTTTACACATAAGGAAATTGAGACAAACTGGATTAAGTGACTTGCCTAAGGTCACATGCTAGTGAGTATCAAAGTCTGGATTTGAATTTAAACCTTCTAACTCCAATCCTACATGTTCTATCTACTGTCCTACCTTGCTGCCCATTATGTTTATCAATCACTAAACATCTATCATGCATTAGGCTTTGTACCAGGTGCTAGGGATCCAAAAACAGAAATGAAATGAGCCCTGCCCTTAAGGTACTTTCTTCTTAGGAGGAGACAACCTATGCATGTAAGTATAAATAAAATATATTCTTTTGTTTATAATATAAAATATAATAAAATAAATACAAGAAAATGGGGGGGGGGGAGGGAGAGGAAGAAATGACTAGCTCAAAGAGTTGCCTGCTGTAGGATTTGGTAAATAAGCTGTTTTTTTCTCTTTTCTTTTTCTTTTTCTTTTTTTTAGAAACTAGAGAGAGAATACACTGTAAGCATCCAGAAAATGTAAGTTCACATATGAAGAACAAGAAATCCAGTGTAATTGGAACATAGAGTAGATGAAGGCAAGAAGTGTATTAAAAGAATACAGAAAATAAGTTCAGACCAACTTGAAGTTCTCTGAACATGTCAGAGTTTATATTTTACCCTACAATAGGAAGGCACTGGAGTTTATTAATTTATTTAATATGAGAGAAAAGTGATCAGTTGGAGAAAGAAATGGCAAACCACTCCCAGTGTCTTTGCCAAGAAAACTCCAAACAGAATCATGGAGATTTGGACATGACTGAAAAGTTGCTGAACAGCAACCTGAGCATTAGGACCTGTGGTAAATCAGTACATGAGAAGGTAGTATGCTAACTTTCTAGATATGTTATTGGTATAGCAGACATCCACTCCATTTCTCTTTCCATCTCTCTAATAAAGGTGAGTTTTTCATTAATAAAAATGAAATTATCACTCATAGACTTGGTTGAACCAATATGGATAGGGCTACTAGAGTGAAAGATGAAGTTAATTCTTTTTCAAATGACCTGGATTGTAAATAACTGTTTTGTTTTTTTTTGTGGCCCGAGAGAGTTAGGCTAGGTCTTGGCCTCTTACCAGGCAGCATCCAGTACAGCTTCAGGGCAGTATATGCAAGAATTTCAAACTACTGCAAATAACACATATCAGAATTTTCAGGCAGTAATTGAGTGGAGTATGGTCTCTTTCTTTTGCTCTTCCTTATTCTGCATACTTTACAAACAACTGAATATTACTTATTCCCTTAAACACATTTATCTCAGAGGTCTACCTAGGACAAAGATAACCTTACACACTCTTCTCAGTTTTATTGGGAGAAGCACTTCATAGAAAAACAAACACAACTTGAACTCTTAATATCTCTCCTTCTATAAAGAGATGATAAAAATTTCTTTATTATACTCTACATAATATCTATGGAAGAGACTTCTGAAAATAAATACATAAAGAAATTGTCAAAAGTTTGATAGCAGGTATCTAGTCTTGTGTCTACTACTCAGGAAGTAGAATGAAACTTGTTAGGTTTGGGTTTTGGTTTTTTATTTTTTTTATTTTTATAAGACATTAGCAATGTAGCAAATAAATGAAGTCACACCAGGGATAGATTCCACCACTTTGGAAAACACCTACTTAGATCAGGTTAGCAATACAGTTTTCTAAGTCAAGAGAACATAAAATAAAGACTTAAAACATTTTCTTTTAATTTTCTCTTAGTGAACTTTCAGAAGATGAATTTTTTTTTAAAGAATCACAGATATGAAGTTTTGTAAGGGTTAATGTTGAAGACTTACCCATACATATGTTTTGCAAATAAAAAAATAAATTAAAAAAAAAGAATCACAGATATGTTCATTGAAGACTTTTCATACAGGAAACACGGGGGTAGAATACACTGAATTGACCATCAATAGTAACTAGCAATGTAGGAAAGGAGAATTTGTTAACAAATAAAAAATATTGCTAGCTTTTTTCTTTTCAAAAAAAATGAAATTAGATTGAAGGCATGCAGATAGTAAGATAATCACTGGGAGCAATAGGAAAATGTATATTCAAAATTATTTTGTTATCTCATAGAGAATTTTTCAAGAATGTATTTTAAGCTATCAAGCTTTAAAAACAGACTTTAATAACATTTTGGATTATTTTGGGTTTTTTGACTCACTATAGAAGGAAGGTGATTCCCCCATTGCCTTGCAGACAAAGAGATAGCAATAAGGCAAAAACACTATCACCTGAGAATGAATCTCTGTGATCATGAGCAGCTAAAAGAAATGCTCACCCTGACGCTCTTCCTCACTCTAACTCTGCAAGCCTCTCAATACACTTTTTTTTTTGTTGTTGGAGAGATTGAGGTAGAACTATGGAACTGGGTTTCTACAGTGCTCCCCTAGAGCACTAAAAAAAAAAAAGAAAGAAAAACATTTGTCCACGTTCTCACATTTGGATAGTTGCATTTGCAAAGCATCCCTCACATGGGTCTATTAATTTCTTGGGTTAATTTTTCATCAGCTCTATTTACATACATTGTGGTGAAGAGAAAGCTCACTATCCTCCAGGGGCAACAGGAAGGCAGAAAGAATCTGTCACCATGGCAGCCATAGACCCTCAAAGGACCCTGGTAAGGGCCTTTGCTTTAACATGTTGCCTGTCAGAAAGTGTTAAAATGCATGTCACTGTTTTTCTCCACCGATCAGCAACTTCCCAGTAAAACACAAGGAAAATAATGCTTTCGGGCACATGAAAGGTAAGAGTTAAGACTGGTAGGGCACTTCTTTGAAATCTGAATTTAGAGGAAAGGTAGATAAAATTAGGAGCAGATTGAGACAAATTCTAAAATTAGATTGGTTTCAGAAAACCTTTCTTCAAGCTAAAAATAAGTTCCCAGGGCTTCTGATTTGGTTACTGTCTCAATGACTGATAGATGAATTATTCAAAAGGAGCCCTACTATGGTAAAATACTAGCTTCTCTAATGGGAAAGAAAAATGGAGGGCAGAAAATAAAAGCATTTTGAAAGGGAGATTCCACTAAGTATTTCAGAAAAGGAAGAGAGAGAGAGAGAGAGACAGAAACAGAGACAGAGACAGGGAGAGAGAGAAGAGAGAGAGGAGAGAGAGACAGAGAGAGAGAGAGGGAGGGGGAGGAGGAGGAGGAGGGAGAGAGAGACAGAGACAGAGACAGAGAGAGGAGAGAGAGACAGAGAGGGAGGAGGAAGAGGAGGAGAAGGAGGAGAGAGACAGAGACAGAGACAGAAACAGAGAGAGAAGAGAGAGAGGAAGGGAGGGAGGGAGGAAGGTAAAAAAGAAACAAAGAAAGAAAGAGAGGGAAGGAGACAGGGAGGAAGGGAAGAAGAAAGGAAGGGAGGAAGGGAGGAAGGAAGGAAGGGAGGAAGGGAGGGAGGGAGAGAGAAGAAAAGAAAGAAAGAAAGGAAAGAAGGAAGGAGAAAAAGAGGAGAAAAATGAGAGAAGAAGAAGAAGAAAAAGAAAAGAGAAAGATACAAGGTGTAGCTATTCTTAGCAATACAATGATCCAAGACAATTCTGTAGATTTTAGATGAAAGGTGCTGTCCATCTCCAGAGAAAGAACTTGTAGAGGCTGAATCCAGATTAAAGATATTATTTCCTTTGCTTTCTTTATTTTTCTTGGGAGATTTTTTTTGCCCATGTTTTCTTTTAAAGAATAACTTGCATGGAAATAAATGTGTTTTGCATGATTACACAGGACCTTTGTCAAATTGCTTGCCTTCTCAATGGGAAAAGGGAAACAGAATTTAGAACTCAACGTTTGAAGAAAAATGTTTTTTAAAAATTGTTTTCATGTGACTAGAAAAAACAAAATATCAAATAAGATCTTTAAAAAATAAAAGAGAAAGAAAGGTACAAGGTGGCTGGAGTGGGTAAGGAACCCCTGTATGGATTCCTCAGCAACACCAGCTGCACTTGACTTTGATCTCGGTGACAGCCTCAGTGATAGACTGATAACCCTAAGGAGAGATGAAAAGGATCTTGGCTGCACTGCAGGGATTGGGATGGGGAAGGCAAAGCCGCATCCCTGCACCTCCAACCCGGGATGGCTGGGCCAACACAACAAAGGGCACTGCATGGCAGACTCTGGGCTCTCCTCCATAATTGAGTCCTCTTCTTGCCTCTGCAGGGCAAGCTGAGATTCAGAATGATAATGCACTTTTGAGAATCGATAAGGTAACTTGAACTCTAGGGTAAGCAAAAACAGATTAACCCTTTTGTTCATTTAAGGGGGGAGGGAAACTACATCTCTGCCGCAGTCTGGCAGGATAATAGCCATTTTTAGGTTTTTCCTTTGTCAAAGGAGAAACAGCTGGAGCTTTTTACACTGTTCCATTATTTGCCATGATACTGTAAGAATAGTCTTGTCTATGGAAAAAGCTATGCTAAGTAATAGTGCTGTCATTTAAAGAGAATACTTTATTAACAGCCAGATCACTAAAATATAACCTACGCTTTGTATGAGATAAAATTCTGTAACCAGTGGCAGATCCAGAACAATGATTTCTTAAGGAAGGCTAATCCACAGAGTTATAGCACCATATTATTAATTTAGTATCTCTCTACTGAAGACAAAATCTCTTATAAGACCTCACATATATTATTTCATTACCCAGGTGAGTTACACAAGTAGCAAACATTGCTTCCTCCATCTTGCAGATCCAAAAACCTAAACATAAATGTGTGTGTGTGTGTGTGTGTGTGTGTGTGTGTGTGTGCATGTGTATGTGTATGTGTGATTAGGATGGGAAGGAGGAAAGAAGAAAGAAAGAAAAAGGAGGGGATTATTGCTGATTTAAGGTGGAGCTATACTCAGGCAGCTCCCAGTTTGTGCTTCATAATTTTGGAGGAGTTCAAAAGCATTATTCCATAAATCGAAGGTAAAAGGATGTTGTTTTTCTTAGAACTGATCATTTTAAGTGAATTTTTTGATGAAATTTTACAACTTTCCTTCCATTGTTTTGTCCTGTCTTCTCTGTGAAACAAAGGAGGCTAAACCAGGGGTGAAGATAACTCTTTTTCAAATGAGAAGAAATGACCTTTTGACCAACTCCCATAAAGTACTGGTTAGCCACACTCAGCTGGTGGATGACCATCCCTCTGCCCCCAACTCCACCTCTCCTGGAGGTCTCCCAGAACCCCCTCCATTTTAACCTTTGAATTTATTATTCTCCTCGTCAGGGACCATCTGATTTGCCATTACTTGTCAAAGCTTTCAGGACCTTATCATCTGCCCTGCTACTTTCCTTGCAAAAGCTCAAGTACCACATGACCTCATCCTCCAAGGACTGAATCCTCTTTTATATGTTGTCTCCCCTACTAGAGAGTGAATTTTGTGAAAGTATGAGTTCTTAATTTCCTGTTTGTGTTCTAGCACTAGTGATATGCACTTAAAATATTTTTTTACATTCCATTCTATTGGAAAACATAATAATGGTAATTATTATTATAGTGAGGATTTCTATAACATTTAAGATTTACAAAAAATCTTACAAATATTATCTCATTTAGTCCTCACAATAAGTTTGTAAGGCAGGTGCTATTATTATCCATATATTACAGATGAGGAAAATTAGACAGATGAGATTAAATTACTTGCCCAGGAGCAGCTCTCACTTAAGACAACTAATGATAGTGATGAAATAGATTAAGATATAATATTGAACAAAAATATGTTTAGAAGAATTGCACATTTTTAACCTGTATTGGATTACTTGCTGTTTAGGGGAGAGGGGAGGGGAGGAAAGAGGAAGAAAAAATTGGAACGTAATTTATTTTTTGTTTTGTTTTGCAAGGGTGAATATTAAAAACTATCTTTTAATGTAATTTGAAAAATAAAAAGCTATTATTTAAAAAGAGGGATATAATATTGAGAAATTGAGAAATAATTGAGATTCAAGTCCAAATTTTTTTTTTTGAAAAATGAAATGTACAATCTGGAAAGCAGGATACAACCTTTTGCTTTGTTTTTAAAACATCTTTCCCATCACACTCACTCACTCAATTGTTCCCCAGAGATGCCAGGAACTATTTATATTTGCTTTTTTTAAATACAAACAACCAGGGACCCAGTATTCCTTCCATTGACATAGATCATAGAAACTTGGTAGATGGTATTCAAGACTCTGTGGTAAAACAAAAAATCATCATTCCTGCAGCCAATTTGGAGACCAATCTCTGCTAATTTAGCCTATCTTGTACTTAGATGACAGACATCAAGTCTATCATGGGTCCACTAAAATCCATCTCATCTGTCTCAGCACTTCATTTTATCTGTGGCAAAATTCTTTTAAAATGGATACTGTAACATGACTCCACAAAACTGTAGATTTGCCTAAAAGGATCCTAGAATCACAAATGCAAAATTTTAAAAATAAACCAAATAAAAATGAAGCTCTTTGAGAAAATGGTTCTGCTTAGTCCTTTCCCTGCTTCCCTCTCCCTAATTCTCCCAGTGTATATGTACCCTTCCTCCATTTTCCATGTTCTTTACTCAGGACCTATCAATGATCCATATAGCTTTCAAAAATTCAACAAACATTTATTGAATAGCTTCTATGGACAGGAATATTGTAGCATATTGGATGGATTTCTCTTTGAAGTTATTAACTCTTCTATTCATTCCCCAGTCATTGACTACTCTGATCATCCTTCTCATTCCTCTCCCATTGAGTGTTAAATCTCTTCCCTGGGACCCTGATAGGTGATATAGATCAAAGTTTCTTAAAGAATGAGCCAAAACCCCATATAGAGTCTTACTGAATGTGAGGAGGGAGTTCCATGGCAACAGTAAAAAAATTCTGAATGCAATGATCAAAAATTAATTCATAATCAAATATGTAATGAAAGCAAGGTTTTTTTGGTAGCACTTGACCATATTGTGACTTCACTGCAGCCTTGATTCTGAACACACAACATGGGCGTTGTGCATGCACAAACACTGCCAGAGACACTTTGGCTCTATGTGGCATTGTGTGAAAATTTCTCTGGAAAAGGGATCATAAGTGGAAAAAGTTTAAGAAGCCTTGATGTAGAGAAAGTTAGTCTATATTGGGAGAGGGACTTTACTCTCCTGGGAGTTTCAAGTACCAATAAAATGATGGGTTTAGTCTCTCTATCTTTATTCTTCCATGGTCTAGGTACCATGCTTTGTCTTCTCTGTCATGATCCTGTAGAACATGTCTGCCTAAAAATATGAGCATCATTAAGAGCTTAAATCAGTTTATCCTTGAGTGCACTCAATTCAACCAAAGAAAACATTAGCATCCAGTTATCCCCAAGCAAGAGGTCAATACGCTCTAAAGGCTTTATCTATATATGTATGTACCTATTCTGAAAATTTAGAATTATCCATCACAGAAATTTTGAATGTGTTGACACTCAGTAGTTTAGAAACTGTCTAAGAAAAAACATCCTGGAATAATTAATAGACTGGAAATAAAAGTAATTCAATGTTCCTTACCTAAGTCAACTATTTATTTTGGGGGTATCTGAGAATTTCTTTTTTTTTCTTTCTGTACATATTCTTTATTTTCATTTTTAATCTTTTTAAAATTGGGTTTCTATTTCACCCAGGCTGAAGGTGCTGGGATTGCTCATGGACACCATCCCTTCTTGGTAGCAGAAAATCCATTCCCAACATGGGACCAATTGCCTATCCTTAGGTAAGCCAGTCTCCTCACCCTCCATTTCCATTTCCAAAGGTTCACCATATTTATGTCAAACATATTGCAAACACCCAGTCCAGTTAGAATCCATCAGCTTCAGTTGTTGTGATTTCTCCAGTGGCTGACATAACTTCACACTTGTTCCCTTAACTCAAATATCCTTCTTACACTTTTAAATGAAGCTTAATTAACAGTTTGTGGTTGTCTCCTTTGGTTTTAATCCTGCAATACAACAGTCATTCCAATAAACAAAGACTTTAGCTTAAATTTTAGATTTTGTTTTTTCAATGTATTCCCTCAAACTAATTAATAAAAAAAAATAATAGATAATCTTTAGATAGTACATACTATGTACTAGACACACATGGTAAGTATAATCTATACTTTATAATTATTTGTAATTTTTATATTTATTATTTTAAAATAATTTAGACATTTTATTATATATATAATTATTATCTTTATTACTTATATATTATTATCTCACTTGATCCTTGTAACAACCCTCCAAGATGGATGCTATTAGTGATAAGAAAACTGAAGAAAACTGAAGTTATGTGACTTGCCCAAAGTCACACAGCTAGTAAGTATCTAAGGCCATTATTTGAATTCAGGTCTTCCTTACTCTCCAGGACCAATTCTCTATCCCCTGTACCACCTGCTTGCTACAATTAAAAATGAATGAATGAATAAAAATATTCATTAAGCAGCTGCTAGGCATTAAAAGCCCTATGGCAAATGTCAGGATTTCAAATCAAAAAAGTAGAGAGACAACACACATAAGAGAAGTGAGTTGCATGATGAATGGAAGCACCTAAAAGTCTGAAGGATACAGAGGAGGTATGGATGGTAAGGTCCATGAATACAAACAATACATTGTTGCATTGGATGCCAGTGCCTGAGGTCTGGAGGGCAGAGCAGCAGGGTAGATAGGCTTAGAGATGCCCTCTATCTCACCAGTTAGTAAACATTTATGGATGCCTACGTGCCAGGCACTGTGCTAAGTGTTAGGGATGCAAAAAGAGGAAAAAAATAATCCCTACTCTTGAGAAGCTTATGATCTAAAAGCATAAACATCATGCAAACAAATATATACAGAGCAAACTATATATAGGATAAAAGGGAAATAATTATATATACGATAAATGAAAATAATTATACAGAGCAAGCTATATACAGGATAAATTTGAAAAATTATATATAGGATAAATGGAAATAATTATAGAACAAGCTATATACAGGATAACCAGGAAATAATTAAGAAGGGAAGACATTAGAATTGAGGGTTCAGGGAAGACTTCCTATAGAAAGTGGGATTTTAGTTGAAACTTACAGCCAGAGATGTCAGGATTGTAAGTGATGATTCACAGCTTAATTAAACAGGATGTACAGCCATATCGGCCTTCTCACCCCACAATTCTAGAGGGGAGCTGGGCACCCAAGGAGTCGGAGTAAGGGGAAAGAATTGATGGCTGAAGGACATCCCTGTTCTTCTCACCTGGCAGCCTTAAGGAATAATATGGTATAGAGAAGAATGACCTGGAATATGGAGTTTTGACATGCAGGTTCAAATCCACACTCTGGTATTTATGAACTGTATAAGAGACAATGTCTCTCAGCCACAGTTTTCTCATCTGTAAATTGGGAATGATAATTCTAGCACTACTAACTCTATAGTATTCTGGAGGGGGAAAGGATGGGGATGGGACCTAGGATTTCACTCAAGAAGGGGCTACTGGGAAGATATTTACTGAGCAGCAAACTGCTGCCTTCTTTCTCCAATTACACAATGGTTACTCTAGTTCAAACTCTCACATGCCTTCCAAATAACCTCCTTGAATTGAGTTTCTCCCCATTCTAATCTGTCCTCTATTTAGCTACCAAGGTGACTTTTCTGAAATATTGTCTGATCATATCACTCTCCCACTCAGAGACCTTCAGTGGCTTCCCTTATTTTTACAGTATAATTACAGTATAATTAATATAGTATTATAGTATAGTATAGTAATTATATCATTATAATTATATTGTTACAATGTTATATAGTACATTATATTATTCTAATAAATCAATTGTATTTTATAATATAATAAAGTATGATAGTAATATAATCATTTATTGTTATTAACTATCTTACAATTGAAAGTGCATCAAAAAAGCATGTCTCTAAAGCTAAGAATGAAAAGCCACAAATAAATAGTCTTAAGGTCATCACCAAATTTATATAGTATTTATAGAGACAAAAGTTATAAACACAATAAAATCAAAATGTGATGCAAACTCTTTCTACCCTGGTGTACAAACCTCAATTAACTGTCACCTTTCAAACAGGAAATCTCAATTACCAAGAATACTTTACTGCATTCAGCCTTAGGGAAAGGAATAAAGGACAAGATAACCAAGTTATCAATGACTGAGCTATTCTTGGTGCACACATTCTGGAGGGTCCAGATTCTGTTTATGTGCCATTTCAATCTCTCCTATTTCTAGCTTCTGTGACCACAGTACTCTCCAAAAAGGAAGGGTGTTCAGAATTGACACAGAGGTACTGAAGGATGTCTCATCATCAAGAAACCATAAAATGTTAGTCACTCTAAAGTTTTTACCAAGGCAGGAAAGTGAGCTAAAACATTTTGGAAAGCAGTATGGTTGCAGTTTCAACTCCAGTCCTGTGTGGGTGACTTTGGGAAACTCCTATAATCTCCTAACCTTCAGTTGCTTCATATGGAAAATGGGAATCATAATTCCTGTGCTTTCTCACAGGATGTTTATAAAAAGTCAATGAGATAATGAATGTTCAGGAATCTCATTAAGGAATATTTTCAACTGTGGTTGAAAATAAAAAGATTAACCAGAATAATTCTAAATTAATCTGGACTTTTAAAATTAGTCAGTAAACTCACTATGTAATCTTTCTTTTTAAAATATCTAAGATCATAGATTCAGAACTAAAAGTTATCTTAAAAGAGTGAATAAATGAAAAAGGATCTATTAATACTTTGTTGTTGTTGTTGTTCAGTCATGTTTCAGTCAGGTCTAATTCTTCAGGACTCTATTTGGGGTTTTCTTGGAAAGCATAATAGAGTAGTTTGCCATTTTCTTCTCCAGCTCCTTTTACTGATAAGGAATTGAGGCAAACAGAGTTAAGTTGCCCAGGTCACACAGCTATTAAGTGGCTGAGTCCAGATTTAAACTTAATTCCTCCTGATGCTTGAGCTGGTACTCCATCCACTGCAACACCTAGATGCCCTATTAAATGTTTAGTATGGGCTAAACATTGGGGTTTCAAAAAAACAGACATGCTCTGTACAAAGTATGAGCTGTCCTCAAAGTGCTTACATTCTAATAGAGATAATCCAATCTATTTCACTCATTTTACAACCAGAAAAGTTGAACCTACGATTGTTAAATGACTTCTGAGGGTGAAACATCATAATTAGCAGAACTGAAATGTGAATTTAGGTCTTCTGACTCCAAATAATTGATTGGTCATTGCTTTGGTCAAACTGAGACCTGTTAAAGACTAATCTTAAGGCCAAAGTCTCCCACTGCCTCCAGGACTATTTCTAGTCATTCTGATCTATACCTGGCCACTGGAGCCAGATGGCTTCAGAGGAGAGTCAGGTAACTTTGCCCAGTCCTGCCTCACTTAAATCCAATTTACTCAAATATCATGGCTGATGTCAGAATCCTGCTCCAGAACAAAGACAAATATCACTAACCCCACTCTTATTGAATCACATTTTCTCCTGGACTAAACACCTGTGATGTCTTCCAATAAGGCTGTTTTTTCTCTTACAGACTTTTTTTTTTCAAGATTTCAGTAGAAATGTCTGTAATACAATGCCATTACAAATAACATAAAGACAAACTCTGATGTTATGAATCGCTTAAAAACACATATTTCATTTTCCATTTAAAGCTGGCTTATTCACAATCTTATTTTTCCCCTTTTTTGAATCAGATTTATTTCAACCACCAAAAAATAAGAATAATCATATAATACATAAATAATTCCTCAGAAGGATTAAAAGAAATATCAATGTTTTCTTATAAATGACAATTTACTGACAATTACTTCTTAAATTTCCTGCTGTTTATACATTTTTTCATACTAAAGTATATCTAGTTTCACTTTTCTGTTTTATCCTTTTAAATATATTTACTCATAAATAAAGCTTTATAATCCCCTGAATTTAAGTATTAAAAAAATCTAGATTCAAACTCTACTTGAAATTAATATCAGGCTTCTATTAGGAAATCAACCTCAAAAATCAACACAATAAATTTCATTCATGCCAAATATGCATATAATTTTTTATGAAGCATCAGAGTGGTGAAAAACAAAAAGAACCCTTGGCTTGATTTTGTTTGTCCTTAGAATTTATTATTCTAATAATAATATATAATAGTGAGTAATAAATAGCCTCAAGAATAAAATAAAATGTACACACAAAAACAAACAAAAAAGAAAGCTGACAAATGAGACATAATTTTTTTTAATGCCATTCAGAAAAGAAAAATAAAGGAAGCAACATAGGACTGTATAGAAAGTCTCACTTGAAAATAACTACAGCAAAAAACCTGAAAGTTAATACGTGTATTATCAAGAAGGAGAATCTGGGGTTCGCTGTGTATAAAAAAAAAACAACTTCCTAAATGGGTACAATCATGGGAGGGGAGAAAATATACAATGAAAGCACAACAGAGAAAGATTAGCAGAGAAGTAAATGGCATCTGAAATTCAAACTGATAGGGCAATCTTCAACAGTTGCACTGTGTTCCTGGAGAAAACCCAGAGGAAATTTTTGAATTAGATTTTTTAATGGATTGAAAACAAGTGAAGGTGATGGATGGGATCAATGTAATTTCCTAAAGGGAGGAAAAGGGGAAGTATTCAGGCATTAGTATTTTGGCATACTAATTGTCCTGGGCTTTGGAAACTGGGAATTCAGGAGGAGAAATGCAGGCTAGAAAGTGATTAAGACTTCTTAATTCCAGTAAAGACAATTTTCTAAAGATAATAATGGAATGACACATTCTTTCCTTCCATATTATTGGAACAAAAGTTTGGGGGAGCCAATACAGCAGGTTTAGGGCCTTAGAAAAAAATTTTCTTCTTCTAACTAATGGAGAAAAGTAGTGAAAGCAATATAGTACAGAAAGGAGAGAGGAAGGGGTTCCTCTGTAAAGGCAGAACTGGAGTCTTTGTTGCTAAGACATTACTCTATATCAAAAGGAGGTAAACCAAGAAAAGGTAGTCTACAAAAATCAAAGCTCTAGACCATACCCTTCTGGCTTTGAGTTTTCTGTTTTATTTTTCCTTCTGCTTTCCTCTGTCACATTAAGATAAGACATAAGGGGCTTGGGGGTGGGGTGGGTGGGTTTAACAATCATTTATTGTAAGTTCATCAGACAAGATGAGTTATAAATTCATAGATTTCAAGTTATAAAGCACCTTTGAGGCTAACAAGTCCAATTCCTCCATTTTACAGAAGGTGAAATGAAGGCCCAAAGAGATGAGTGACTCAATGCTCTTTCTATTGTATGACACTGATGAAAAAGGAGACTGCTCTGTCCAAGCTCTCAATCACAGGCCCTGCCTCCACAGATGCTGGAAAGCTAATGCTCGCTCCTTCCCAAACTCCCCACAAAGAACAGAAAAGTCACACCTGCCAAACTGACACAGGTGATTAGCATCACTTATATCCTGCTGGTCCTAGGAGGCAGGTAATGGTGCTCATTTTTTTAGATTTCTGAATGGCATTGTCTTCTGAAACTAACTCCTCTTTTATACTACAGGGACACAGAATCAACAGTCAACAATCAGCAACATTTATTACGTAAGCTCTTGCTATGTGCCAGGCACCAGACTGAGCCCTGAAGATATAAAGAAGGCAAAAACACCAATAGGAATTATCATTTTTTAAAGGAATATATATATACACATACATGCTTTATCTGTCTATCTCTATATATCTATTTAACCTATGCTATCTACTCTATTTTTGTTTATTGATTATCCATCTATCTATTTATCTATCTCTCCAAACTAACTGCTTATCTATCCATCCATTTACCTGTCTATCCATCTATACTGTCTATTTATCATTTATCTATCAATCTATCCATCCATCCATCTATCTATACTATTTATCATTTATCTATCTACCTATCCATCCATCTCTTCTATCTATCCATCCATATATTTATGTATTTATCATCCATATATCTATCCTATTTATACTTGCTATCCTATCATCTATCTATTTACCTATGTATCTATCATCCATCTATTCATCCTATCTATTTATCATCTATCTATCCTGTTTGTCTATCTATCATCTATCTATCCTGTATATCATCTCTCTATCCTGTTTGCCTATTATTTAGCTAGCTAGTTACCTACCTATTTATTCATCCATCTATATATCCTGACTATCTATCTATCTATGTATCTATGTATCTATGTATCTATCTATCTATCTATCTATCTATCTATCTATCTGTCTGTCTATATTTTGTACTTAAAAGAAATATTTTAGTATTCCAAGGACAAGTACTCCAAGGACAGTTGCTTTATATCTGTTAAGTGAAGATTCCCCAAACTGGGTGATCCCCCTGAGAGATAAGTGATGAATTATAAAATAATTTTCCATATTGCTTCATGACAATAATGGCTAATATTTATATAGCACTTTAAGATTTCCAAAGCACTTTAAAATATTATTCCAACAATCTTGGAAATTAAGTGCTAGTATGACAGTGTACCCATTTTGCAGATAAAGAAACTGAGGCAGACAGTAGTTAGGTGACTTGCCCAGGATCACACAGAAAGCATCTGAAGCTGACTTGGAACTCAAATCTTCATAATTCGAAGTCCAATGCCCTAGCCACTGCACTATTTCACTATTTTAATTAGAATTCACACAACAGAGAAATTTAATCTTTATATTTTGTCTAAAGCAAGTTTCACAAATTATCTATACACACATATACACAATACATACAAGAGAAAAGTTTCACTTACTTTAACTTCCACAATATTTCCTCCATTGTCAATGTGTCTTTCCAGGTATTCAGATGACAGCAAATCACTGAAATAAGGGAATAGTAAGTTGAATAGAGGTGCTCTTAGAAATCTACAATCTCTCTGTAGCTATCCTTTCCATAACTCATATACTTCTATTAACAATTTCTCCATGCAAATTTCAAAATTTAAATTTTGAGAGGCACCAGAGATAGGGAAGAAAACATGTAGAAATTTACAGTACTTCTAAAACAACTACTGGAAAAAGATTTTCATTTTGTCCTTTTCCTTAAAATTTTTTTAGATTAAAAATAATTTGTTCTAAAAGCCTTTATTAAGCACTCATTATGTGCGGTGTACTGTTCTAGGCACCATAAAAAGTATAAAGATGAATAAACCAAGAACACTGGCCTCCTTCATGACTGATTAGACAAATCTACATAGTAAACAAATTATTATAAAATATATAAAAAGAGTATAAAGAGTTATTAGATTATTTGAAGAAGTGTGAGAGTTGAAGAAATAAATGGCTGAATGGAACTGGTCTTTAGGCTGGATGAGAAGGATGGGAAAAGGCAGGAAAATTAAAGAGTAGAAGCAGAAAAGAATATCTTAAGCACAGAAACCAGTATGAACAATATGCAGAGTGCCTGACTAATTAAATGTACAGTAAATTTGACTAAAGCATAGAATCCATAAGAATGAAAATACTTTCACACATTTCTTTACCCATCACATGCATGGCCCATGATTTAATCTAGAAAAACTTGAAACATAGACCATATTACTCCCCTACTCAAAATCTTCAATAGCTTCCTTTAGGAAAAATGCAAAATCTTTGGCCCAGCATTTAAAGTCCTTTGCAATCTAGTCCTTTCTATCCAAACAGTTCCAGTTTTATTTTTGTTTAACATTTTACTACTCTTAATTTTTCAAAATATTTAGCTTTTGTTAAGTAACCAACTGTTGGAGTTCAATAAAAAGCATCTCAGCCTAATTTATTGTCATAAAATTCCCTTAATTGTAATTCCTCTCCCCTGCCAAACCAGCTCCTTCCTTATTTTATGATTAGGGACCCTTTAGCCAGAAGGAATCCTCTTTTCTGAATAGCTAGATTTGGGGAGAAAAAAACATTCTAAACATCATTCTAACCAAGTGGCATTCTAATTGGATAGTTAGGACTAATGACTGTGACAAGCTCTTCCATTACTTATGCTAATTTGTCTTATTTATCAGTCTCTCTCCATTATGACTAAAATGCTATTCTAATCTATCTCTAAACTTCCTTCTTCCGTAATCCTCTTGACCCTGAAATACCAAATAAGACAGAAACTTCTTTCTTGTACTCCCCCCATTCCTATCCCAACTCAACTGTACCTCTGCTTAGTCACATTCAGTCTCTTCCTCTCTTTCTCAGTCTCCTCTCAGTCTGTCCTTCTGAATTTTTATTGTATTACACTCCCCAAATTCTCTCAAACCTTAATCTTTTCCTCAAAAATGTCTCCAACTAATGGAAACCTGGTTTTCCTGTGTGAAGATCATATATATGTCTACCCCCTCTCTTTACTGAATTAATCTAACTACGACATCCACCCAGGAGAGTAGTTATATTTTAATTCTCACCATTCTGCGGAGCTGTTCTACTTGGAAGATTTCAGCCTTTGTAATTTCTAACTGACTAAAATTTCCTGTCCTTCCATCTCTTCCTATGACTATACTATTGAATTTGTTCTCATCTTCACTGCTATCAGGCTATCACATATATCACAATTTCATTTGAGTCCTTACCCATAAAAGCTTGGTCTACATCTGTCACTATGCACTAACCACATTTCTAATTCCTTAGAAATAAAAAGATCAAAGCTATATGGTTGCTATATATACCAAATATAGCAGTGAGTGGATACCAGGAAGGACCAGGAAGACTGAGATGTCCCTCTCCTCTGTGAGCTACTTCTCCTTTCATATGGGAACAATTTAGCTGGTTGAAAAGGGTGGGTTTTAAGAATCAAGATTTTGTTATTGTATTAAAAGGAATGAGAAATTAGAACATTTGATCCAGTTTCTTTCAATTTTCTGATTTCTATGACTATTTTTTTCCTCTCACTCTGTCATCTTGCTAAACTTTCATTCAAGTTATCATGGTCATTTCCCCAAGTTCCATCACTTTGTGTGTGTGTGTGTGTGTGTGTGTGTGTGTGTGTGTGTGTGTGTGTTGAAGCATATAGGAATGTCCAGATTTATTTCCTAATTGTAAAGTTTCTCTACCTTTATATTAAAAACTACATCATTCTGAGGATATTGAAATAAGTTGAAAAATTATTTTAAAAATATTTATAATGTAGGAAGAAGGTATGTCCCTGGAGTAAATTGAATGAGTAAGAGCTGAGTTGGAGATTTCTTCCAACTCTATAATTCTTATGAGTGAGCCTAGTATCAACTTGCATGTAAAAGTCAATCTCAATTGTCACTTCCAACTAAATTCACCCAAATTGCAATTGTTTTACATAGAAAAAAATACCAATTATATTAGGGAATGTTTCTTCCCTGAGGTTTTCTCAGAAGATACCCCCAATACTGGAAAGAAAAGAGACTGATTTAATATATATATTATTTATATATATATATGATACACATTATGTGACATATGTATTAAATATATAATATATAAATATATTCCTCTATATATGCATTTATATACATATATGTATGTATATACATATATATGTTAGATGACTATCATGATGGTCAATAATCATCTGGCTGTGTAAATTCTGAATATAATAGTATATGTTATATTAGGTCACAGGTGTTTTCCTCGAATTCTCTCAGAATTTATGGCCAGTACTTCAAAGAAAAAAGATTTGTTTAATATACACATAAATATTTGTATGCTGATTAAAAATAGCTGATTTAAAGAAATATATACACACAGGTATATATATTTTAATTTTCATTAAATTAATAATTATGTTTTTAATATTAAAGGACTGATTAAAATATCTATAGCTACATATATGTATGACTATTTAAAAATGTACAAATTCTAAGTATAATAGCATAATACATGTGCATATAGTATCCTAGGTCACATATGTTTTTCTCAGTTTCTTTCAGAACATATATGTATGTGTACTTAATTATTAAATACTAAACACAAGTTTTAAATTAACAACATAATTAAAAACATAATTATTAATTTAATGAAAATTGCAGTATTGGGTGCATGTTCTGAGAAAACCTGAGGAAAACATATGTGATTTAGTATAATAGATATATGCATTCAGATATGTATACATAAATCTTATGCTATTATACTCAGAACTTATACATCCAAATGATCACTGACCATCAAAATAGTCCCTCTCGATGGTCATACAGTTATTTCAAGGGAGCTGGTAATGCTGAAAACATTTCTTCTGAACCTCCTCTTTGGAGCTGCATTTCCAACCAGGTGAAAAGACATGCAGAAAAAAAATCCATCTCTTTATTTCATTTTTGATTTTGAAAAAAAGAATTTGTTCAATCACTGACTTTGTTTACCAGAATTTAGAATTTAGAATTCCTAAATTTCTTTGTCAGCTTCCAAAAAATTAAATACATTCTCCAAGGTCAAAGATCGGCCACCACCATGAATATTCAAAATAATTTGCAAAAATTATAACAATAATTACAAGGGAGAAGTCTCAAAAATGACTTTGGCAGTAGTAGCACTATTGAGAGTAAGCACTCAGCTGCCCAAGGTTAACTTAGGAGTTCTGGTATTTTTGTTGAAAAAAAATTCAGTACCATGCCTTTGTAGCCATATGCCTCCTACTGGTTCAAGACATCATTAAGTTGAAAGAAAGTTGGCAGAAACAGGTTAACATTCTATACCTTGGCATTGTTAGTTTTTGTAATTGGAGCTTATAATCAGATCTTTAGAGCTGGAAGAGAGAAGGCAAAGATACTTTCCTATCTTCTGAGAATTTCGTATCATCATTTTTCTCCCAAATCATTTGGGAGCTTATTTTGCTGTGGAAAATTACTGAACTTTTCATCTAACAGAATACTTAGCACTTTCAGCTTATAAGAAAACACGCACACAAAAAAAGATTAGAAGAAAAGAGGAGAAAGGGAGGGGTTACTTATTATAAGCATTATATATTCTAGGTAAAGATTGATTTGGAGCATGTTATATGTGGCACCACTCTTCAAATATATTTAATGAGCCTTGTGCTCTATTTAATCTAAATTCAGCAACTAAGCCAGTAAAAAAGAACAAAAACTATGTTTTCAGTGCAGTTTTTTCCATTAGGAATTCAAATGATGTTTCAATAAAGGCAAAATCAATGTATGACACAAATATTTTAGATTAAGCTGCAGGGAAACAGGTAGAATCCGACACAGAATAATCTCTATTATAAACATACTATTATAAAGGGCCTTAAGGCAACCATAAAATAAAAATAATTGCTTTTTTAAAGGCACTTTGCTTTCTTCCCAAAAGTCCTGTGTGATAAGTAATCCAGGAATCATTATCTCAATTTTATAAATTAGGAAACAGGATTAGAGAGTTTAAATGATTTGTCTAATTTTTGCTCAGGTAATAATTTTTCCTGTTTAAATTATAAGGTCTTCTGAATTACCTATAAAACATTTCCACATTTTCCAAATGGTACTCATCCTCTCCCTGGCTCACCCTGATTTCAAGTTATTCCTCAGTCAACAATAAATGCCCAATGTATTAGACCCTTGGGTAAGGAGAAACAGTAAAGATTAAACATTGCCCCTGCCTTCTAATAAAAATGTATTCAGCCTCAAAAGATGAAGAAGAGTAAAACGGGTCTAGGGTTAGCCATTATCTAGGGATCTGTAGGAGAGTGCATAAAAAGGACAGAATAGATATGATATCTAGATAAGTAAAAAGTTTAAGTGTCTATTAAGAGCTCAGAAAGTGCTTGTTTAAATGAATTACATTTAATTAACTTGGTTTGAAAAGGACTGTAGACTGGAGGCTGGCTAATTATTAGGGAAACACTTCATGAATCGACAATACTCAGCTGATTTTTTTTTTCATTTTTTCATCAAATTTTGTTTCCTTTTAAAATATCAGGCAGTTCCCTTTAAGATCCCCAAGACTTCTCTCCCCATGACTAAAATCTTACTTCTAGGAAAGAAAAACATTTAAGGAAAAATCAATAAAGAAAAATAATTAGGGAAGGCAAGCCAGCTGAATCTGACAAAGTATGCAGAATTTTACATCCACTGTTGTTCTTCCAAAGAGGTAGGTGTGTTTTCTTTGCATTTCTCAAGGTCAAGGTTGTACTTAGCTAAAATTTAATAGAGGTGGGAGAGAGAGTGTAATGGTTCTAATAAAAGGAAATTTTCTCATGCAATGATCTACTCAAAGGTGGAAGGATATCATAAGCAGTAGAATAAACCAATGCTCCAGTTATTTGACCAGCAATGGAAAGAGGAAACATGGAATTGAACATTCTATCTATTTTACTGAGGAATTGCATTCAAATCATATCAAGCAAGGATTGATCCAAATGAATAAGGGGACAAAGGAGAAGGTGGTTGGCCCTTTGTAGCCAAGAAAAGAAAAGTTATACCATCTTGAGATAACCCAAGTATACATTTCAAATCCAATCAGAATTCTAAACTATTGGAAATTTACTAATCATTTTCAGAAGGACATATATCCAGCAACTTATTATCTGGCTGATATTAAAAGGACATAAAAATTTATCTTGTGATATATTATTATAAGGAAGAGTGGAAAGAATGTTGTAGGCTTTACTCTTAGAAAATCTGGGTCTGAATTTTGACTTTTCCACCTTATGCAGTGTCACCTTATGCAAAATACTTAGGCTCTCTGGTCTTGTTTTCCTGTTCTGCAAAGTGCTAGGCTGAACTAATTGACCTCTAAGACTCAAAATTTTTGATCCATTTAAAATATTCTGGGAATGTTAAACCTGCACTCATTAACACAATGCTTTCTTTTCCTAATCAAAAAGAGGAACCATTGCTTAAAGACACAAATCTAAAAAGTAAGCCCAACAATCTTGGTAAGAAATCGCCATAAAGAATAAAATATTAAGAAGCAAACCTCCATGCTGTATTTTCATTCAGAGTGCAGAAAATCTAGGAGGCTGAAGGCCTTTAAAAATTCTAATTTTCATGACCACAATCTGCCCACAGTTTACAAAAGAGCTGTATTTTAAAAGGTTGGGAGTCAGTCACTTGGAACTTGGACTACATTTTTTCATGGAAATGATGTAATACGGGATAAAAATTTCACAGGCCATCCCACAAAAGCCTATGTAAACCAAAACATACCTTAAATATCATAATTTACCAATCAAAAGGAAAAGCACCAGAGGGATTTCTTAGACCTAGGGTCAAATCCCAGCATGGGATCCTGGGCAAATCAATTTTCTTCTGTCATCTTTGTGAGTAAAAATGGAGATGATTACCCACATAGTGGGTTTTTGTGAAATAAGCATTTTCTAAACCTTGAAATGTTACAGAAATGTGAGTTGTTAAAGATAGTACTTTAGAATCACCCATTTTTTTTAGCAATATATATAAATTTATATATTTGGGTTTTGGGGGATACATCTCTGAGATGTAGTCCCAATTATGGAATCTCTGGGTCAAAAGATCCTTTAAAATTTTGGTAACTTTTCCTGCATAATTCAAATCTCTTTTGAGAATATAGAAGTATGTTACATAATGGTACACAATAATAATGATTAATAACAATGATCATCAAAACAGTCCTATAATTATTGCTGTCCCCATTTTAGAGATGAGGAAATTAAGGTCCAGAAAGATTAAGACAGATGGAAATTCAGACAGAGAACAAGTTTCTAAAATGGGATTTATACTCAAGTTTCTCAATAGTTATGGTTCAAGCTTTTTCCACTACATTTTGTTGAGTGTCTTGAATTAGGTCTAATAGAATGTCATCTTTTGGGGGGAACTCATGTTTTGTATTTTAATATTTTTTTAACCAAAATATGACTTAAAATAGTTTTCTCCCAATATGGCTATGCCTTTTTTCATGACATTCATTATACAAATCATGGGTCAAGAAGCAAAGAGGGGAAAAAACCCATAATACAATGGAAGTCAAAAACTCAGAAACAAATGCTTCTAGCTTCCTTCTGCTCTTCCAGTTTTCCCTCTCCCTTCCCTTACTGGATATCATCAGTCTGTCATCCTGGACTATGAAGCTGCTAATAAACTCCATCTTTGGCCTCAGAGTGCCAAATGAGAACTATTGTCTCCGATTCCAGCCTTTAGCAGCAAGTAGAATTAGTATGGCCCACCCACGTTAAGACTTTTCTCTATTTAGCTTTCCCATTACATTCTCCATATCTCAAGAATATAAAGACTCTTGCAAAGACAGACCTAGCCTCTTCCCCATCTCCCAGAGAATGCTGATATTAAAATTCCATTAACAAGCATATATTATGCACCTATCCCTCCTGCTAGTTGTTGAAAATATGCATTCTAGATCTGGTGCTTTATGTGCTCAGCTTCAGACTGGATCCACAATCAATCACTCAAGGAATTTATGATCTATAAAGTTCCCTTTATGTAATGGGAACTATGATAACACTGTAGGAACAAAGACAAAAACTAACAATTTCTACCCTGGGGGGGGGGGTTCCATTCTATTCTATCAATTACTAATTGGGTGACCTTGCTCAATTAATTTAATCTCTATTTGCCTGTTTCCTCATCTATAAAATGGGAATAATAATAGCACCTATCTCCCAGAGCTATTGTAAGAATCAAATAAAATAATTGTAAAGCACTTAGCACAGTGTCAAGAACATAATAAATGATACATAAATATAATTTTTATTATTATTATAATACCTGCCAGCAAGTATTACTGCTAAAAATAACATTCTCCATCAGTCAAAGAATTTTGGAAATCCTTGGAATAGGAAAGATTTTGTGTTGCTGTTTTTTTACATTCTTTTTGATGATTGTTTTGATATCATTGGGGTTTCTGTTGTTTTGACACTTATTTTATGTATTTAAAATATTTTGAGAAGGGGTCTGTAGGCTTCACCAGATTGATAAAGAAATTTGTGACCCAGGGATGCCCATCAATTGGAGAGTGGCTGAATAAATTATGGTATATGAATGTTATGGAATATTATTGCTCTGTAAGAAACGACCAGCAGGACAATTTCAGAGAGGCCTGGAGGGACTTGCATGAACTGATGTTGAGTGAAACGAGCAGAACCAGGAGATCATCATACACAGCAACAACAGTATTACATGATGATCAATTCTGATGGACATGGCTCTCTGCAACAAAGAATTGTCTCAAACCAGTTCCAATTGTTCACTGAAGAAAACCATATACACCCAGAGAGAGGGAAATGAAATATGGACCACAACGTAACATTTTCATGATCTCTATTGACATTTGCTTGCATTATGTTGCCTTTCTCTGATTCTTTTTTTTTCTTGTAGATAGGATTTTTCTTGCATAACTTCTCAAGCATTTCAACATTATTAACATGTAGTGGACTTCCTGCCATCTAGGGGAGGGGAGGGGACTGGGGGTAAAATTTGTAATGGAAAGCTTTGTAAAGATCAATGTTGGGGAACTACCCATATATATGTTATACAAATAAAAAGCTTTAATAAAAAAAAGAAAGAAAAAAAGAAATTTGTGACCCACAAAATAAGTTAAAAACCCTAGGTAGGTACTAGGCTACCTAGTTCAATCTCCTTGTTTTGTTGAAAAATAAGCTGAGGCCCAGAAAGCTTAAGTCACTTGCCCATTATTATATAGTTGCTATCTATTAAGGTTTCAGGTTGAAGAATTCCAAACATCATCATATGGTTGAGGATGGGATGGGGGGGGGGAAGGAAAAGAGGGAAGAGAAACTTATAATATAAATGTAAATTCTGCCCAAAGTTAGGCACAAGAAAATAATTGCTTTATAAATCTTTAAAAACACCCATTACTGATGATTTCAGAAAAACCTGGAAAGATTTAATGAACTGATGCAGAGTAAAGAGAGCACAACCAAGAACAATATTGTACAATAAACAATTGTGAATGACTTAGCTATTTTCAACAATGCAATGATCCAAGAGAATCTCAAAGGACTCATAATGAAATATGCTATCTGTGCGCAGAAAAAGAACATATGGAGTCTGAATTCAGAGAGAAGTATACTGTGTTCTTCTTCCTTCCTTCCTTCCTTTCTTCCTTCCTTCCTTCCTTCCTTCCTCCCTCCCTCCTCTCTTTCTTTCTTTCTTTCTTTCTTTCTTTCTTTCTTTCTTTCTTTCTT
>JAJPUD010000979.1:487198-521453 GCA_023553655.1 Myrmecobius fasciatus
TCAGTCATGAATCTCTTTTTTTTTTTTTCCTAAGGGAAGGGGGAGCCAAAGTAAACCCACGCCCCTGTGACTTGACGCCCGGGCCCCCCCCATAAGGACATTTATTTCCAAGTTCATGTTGAATTCTGTCACAGCCTTTTCAAGACTGGGGGATCCTGAGCAGTATAATCTGCATGCCATTCAGAAAACATTTTTTTAACCATATAAAGGATATGATAACTGAGAGCAGCTCCACTGTCTTGAAATACAAAAATAAGCTTTTAAATTCATAAATAAAAGCATTAATTTGTTCTAGTATGACAGAGAACGTATACATGTGTGCCCATATATTGATTCCATTTATCCACCATATTTCATGCCAATAGAATACCTCACTTATAGGGTCAAGTTATCTGGACTCCATTTCCCAGATGATTTTAAGGGAAGTGCAAATTATGGTGATGTCATCCATCTGAGACTCTGACTTGATAGGAGCATTTCTACCATGGACCTTTTAAAAGCGTGACCTTTAAAATGGTTCAAGAGATAGTTTCTGGGTCATTTAATCATTTTATTAATAAGGTCAGCAGGTTATTAATAAAAGGATGTCTCTTGTTAGACAAAACCAATCACAGTGGTGGATTCACTATTTAAATACCATTCAAAATGGTAGGTGGTCCATCAAAAAACAATCACATCTAATTAGTTAATAAGTTTGGATGTGAGCTATATTAAAATGAAGGGCTGAGTATCTCTTGGATAGGGAAAATATCTATACTACATCACCCATAGATTTAGGCTATCAATTCAAAAGAATGTATAACCCCACCCAAGCCTGAGCAAAACACAGTGAGCTTCCCCATCTTAGATTAAATTCTTTGTAACATTGGGAGGGGAAGACTGAGACTGAAGAGAGTTAATGCAATCTCATTATCAAAAAGATCCTGTAAGAAAATTGAATTTAAAATCAGGACTTTGAAAGGAGAGGGGAGAGCTCTGAATCTCCCTATGATACTGATTATTAGTAATCATTGCTTACAAAAAGAACAAGAATTTTACCAGGGCTGGCAAGAAATGAATGGTAATGGCTGACCATTATGGATCAATAGAAAGACCATGCTATTAATCTTGATGTGAGTTGTTAAGAACCATGTTGGAAGGGGTAAAGATAGTGAAGATATGAAGAGAGACATCAAGGTAGATAGAGATATGGAACAGATGAACTGAAGTTCTGGTTTCTGAGAGGTCAGTGTTCCCTGGCCATTGTGCCAAAGTGAAAAAAGAACTAAGAAAGTAGGTTATTCCACAAATAAATCTCTAACATCTACAAATCTGAAGTGATAAATCACTCCCCTGCATTGTGGTGATTCAGAGGAATAACTGGGAAATATTTACAATCTGTTTCAAATCCTTGTTATTTAACTTACATGTTATTTGAATTTTATAGTATTTATTCTTATTTTAACTTACATGCTATTTGAATTTTATAGTATTTATTCTTATTTTACATGTCACCTGGCTTGCTATGAAAAAGAATGATTGAGTGGGAGGGGCTTAGACCTATGGATTTGAATAAATGCTCCTCTAAATCAGCACATCAAATCAGAGAAGTAAGGAGGAGACCTCTAACTGTGTGGAAATGGGTGGAGAGGGGTTCCATGGTATCTGGCACATAGTGCTATGGATTTGGAGTGAAGATCTGAATTCAAATCCTGCCTCACATATACACTTGCTGATACTCTGTACAATTCACTTAACCACTCACAGCATTAGTTTCTTCATCTGTAAAATGGGGATAATAAGAGAATTTTGAGGGCAACTAGATGGCTTAGTGGATAAAACTTTGGACTTGGAATCAGGAAGACTAATATTCATGAGTTCAAATGCAGACTCAGATACTTACTAGCTAGTAAGTAACTTAATCCTGCTTGCCTCACTTTCCTCATATATAAAATGAGCTGGAGAAGAAAATGCAAATCATTGCAATATCTTTGCCAAACAGAAAAAACAAAAAACAAAAAACAAATGGGGTCACAAAGAGCCAGACACAACTGGAATAACCTAACAATAAGAAAACATCACAAGGCAGACATGAAATAACATATCGAAAGTTTTTTTGCTATACTTAAAATGTGATATCAATGCTACTTATTTATTATTGTTATTATTATTATAATTACATGTATCTCAGTGGCCTGAAAAATAGAATTAACCTTGAAAACTTTATCCTAGTCTGCCATGGACTGTCCCTTTATACCATATTTGCTAAAGCCATATAATCTTTCTGTATTCCCTCATCTACAAAATGGAAATGATTCTTTTTTATAGAGAAGTATTACCTGGGCAGAGATAGTTTCATTGCCTATTTTATTTACTTCAAGTTAGAAGATACAAATCATTTTACAGAGGCAAAAATAAACCTAATGAAAGCTCCAATTTGTGAAACAATGACCATCTCATCAGGAAAGCACATAGATGTTGTAAAAGATGGACTCTTTCTACTACTAAAAAATAACTTGATTGAGAGAGGGACAGAGAAAAGGGGTGCATCATTACATATTAAGTCACCTTGCTTAATGCTTAATGGAGACCCCAGGTCCCCAGTCACCACTGTTCCAGTTACACTCCTGGAACACAGCCATTTCTCTTTCCCATAATCTAATACTCTATACAGGAAATGATGAAAGGCCAAAGGATCAGTTACCTTGCCCTTCAGGCACCCATAAGCCAGCAATCTATGGTCAGACAGATTCTTTGCATTCTTTCCCCCAACTATACCAAACACTCCTCTCTCCATCCCTCCCTCCCAACTTCCCTCCTTCCCTTTCACGTTCTCCCTCTCTCTCTATCCCCCTTTCCTTCTCCCTCTCCCCCTCCTCCCTCTCTCTCTCTTTCTTTCTCTCTCTCTCTCCCCCACTTCCCTCTTTTCTTTCTTCCCTTCCTTCCCCCTCTCTGCCCCTCTCTTTCCCTCCCTCCCTCCTCTTTCCCCCTCTCCTTCTCCCTCCCTCCCTTCCCCCCTCTCTTTCTCTCTCTCCCCCACTTCCCTCTTTCCCTTCCTCCCTTCCTCCCTTCCTCCCCCCCTTCTCTTTCCCCCTCTCCTGCTCTCATTTCCACCATCTCTTTCTTCACTCTCCCTCTCTTTCTTATCTTCCTACCCCCTTGTTCCCTGTCCTCTCCTCTTCTCTTCTTCCCTCTCATTTCCCTTCTTGTCTTTTTCTTTCTTCCTCTGTCCAATCTCCCCCTTCTTTTTGTTCTCTTACTCCCACAAATACACTAATAAGAAAGAAAGTCAATTACTGGGAATATTTCTCAAAAATGGGACTGTAAAATTTGATGCACAAACCTATAAACTCATAACCATTTTTCAACCCAATAGATTTGCTGTGGCTTATGTTTCATGAAAGCTTGCTAGAGGGGATTACAGACTTGGACTGCCATGAGTTATTGCAGGCAAAAAATACTTCCAAAAGTTGGCTTCCAAAATACTAGGGAATTTGATAACAGTTTTTATAAACAACTTAAGCTCAATGAACTTCTTGCTGTTTTTTCTTCATTTAAAGAACCAATTGTAATTCTTAAATATAGTTAGTTTAAACAAACAAACTAACATTTGTGGGCCTTGCTTGATCCCCCAAAAAAGACACTTGAAATTAAAAATGTTTAAATGCCACAGCTCCAGTTTCATGAAAATAATTGCTTTCAATTGTAAAAAACACAAAAGATCTCCCCTAAAGAGAAATTTTTTTCTTATCTGTTTTAGTGATACAATAGTTTATGGTTTGAGCCTTATTACATAGTGTAACAATATAAATGGAATAAAATTAACATCTAATTGTACACTTACATCAGGGCAAGTCATAATTATTTTTCAGGAAATAGTAGCACAAATATCAGTCTCCTTTATAAAATCATGCATTTAGGACAAGCAGAAGCCTCTTAGAGATGATCTAATCTAACAGTCTGGCTTTATACATGAGTAAACTGAGACCCAAGGAAGTGAAGTAATTTATAAAAGATCATCTGGTAAGTGATACAAATGAGATTTGAATTCAGAATCTCTGATTCCAAGTCTCATATTCTCTTCTTTATACTACACTGATTCTTTTCATTCAAATGAGAAATTTGCACTATTTTTAAAATTTTCTAAAATAGATTTTATCCCCAAGTGCATCTGAAAACATAGATGAAAAAGGTTGCTAGCTGTTACTCTAACTTCAGCCTCCTCAAAGCAATTCAAACAAAAATAATTATCTCCTTCAGTCAGTCTGAAGTGGTAACTGTTTGGAAATCAGTATGGGACTATTCACAGTGAGTAATTATCTTTATTGATGGAAGAAAAAAATGAGCATAATTATTTGATTTTGCATTTTATCTGGGAAAGATAAAACTGGTGTCTTGAAATTTTAAGACAGAATGCAGTCAGAAAGTTACTTCTCTATGTCATTCAATAAAAAGGATCTTTTCCTACAGCTCAAATTTTTACTTTATATTCAAGCAAACTTGTTCCCAGTGTCTGCCATGAAGAACTGCAAAAGGAAGTAAAAAGAATAAATAAAGTCATTTGAAAATATGCTTTGTAAAACAAAGATATGGTATATATAAACTTATTATATGTGATTATATATAAATCTGTGCGTGTGTGTATGTGTATATGTATGTAAACTACCTAGTAATGTTACCAATACTGCAAAGGGTAGGGGCTGCACCACAAGAAATAGTGTTGTATTCAGAGACAGAACACTTGAATTGGAATCCTACCCTGTCTACTTTGGTCAAGTCACTCATCCCCTCTAAGTCTGAGTTTCCTCAATTATACAATTAAGGACTTAGATTAGATAACTTCCAATGTTCCCTTTGGTCCTAAATTTATTATCTGATATGAATATTAAACTTCTTATTTTGTAATCACTTATGCTTTGGTGTTTAACTTTTAGCCACAAACTTATTCTTTTCTCCTACCCCCATTCTAATTTCTAAAAGTTATTCAGTTTTCCTTTTATCTTATCATCCATGGTGAACATTTATAGATTTCCTCCTTTATGAGGGTAAATACAATGGGTTCTGGGGACACCAATAGTTATAAGATATAGCCTGTGTTGTTGATGGGTCTGAAAAGATATAAAAAGATAGCCTGTAGGGTAACATATTCTAAAATAAATTCCCAATGGAAATCAAAGTTCAAAAGTGTACACAAACTCCAAGAGCCATGGCAGCCCAGGAAAGACTCCCAGAAATCTAACTTTAACTGGACCCTGAGAAAGGTTAGGACTCAGCCAAGCAGAAAGGGATAGGGAGAAAACTGAAGGCAAAGATAGAGAAGCAGGGGTATTGCAAACTAGTAGTCATCTATTAATCAATCAACAAACATTTATTAAGCATTCTGTTAAGTACTAAGGCTATAAATATAAAAATGATATTCTCTCTGTCTTCTAGAAGTTTAAGTGTGATACTGGGCAAATCACTTAAATTCTCCGTACCTCAGTTTCCTCATTAATCAAATAAGGACATTTTCTGAATGGCTGCCGCTAAGATTCCTTGCAGTCCTAAATCTATGATTCTACAATTTTAAGTGTTACAATGAGGAGATCAATGGGAAGGAAAATAGCTAAGGACAGTGAGAAATATGTTTGCAATGAAATATGTATTAGGTTTGTAATGTAATGTGTATTCACTTAATTCAGACTATATTGGGATGAAGAAGCTGAGGAAATGCTAAATTTGGAGATTAAAATTAATTAATGAATGTCATATTCTAGGAATAAAGCTTTGGGACTTAAGCTCTCCCGAACTATTTGGGGGGGGGGGGAGGAAGAGAGAGGATCTTTGATAAAAAGTAAGGATATTTTCTGACTTTAGTTCTTCTATGGAATTGTTATCTTATCAACATGTGAATTTCCTTCAATAGAGTCAGATGTCTGGATGAATAAGGACTCTATGAGGGAGAAATGGCTACTAGTGAGACCACAGACACTGATTCAAGACCCTTGAAAAACAAAGCAGCCCCAGACATGACCAAATATAGCTATATTTCTTTGTAGATGCCACAGTCTTGGGACCAGGGCCTGAAACTATCCATAAAGATTAAGAAATGGACATGAGCAATTACTACATAATATATCGAAGGAAATCTTTCCACTAGCGTTAGTTTTTTGGAATCTACTTGCAGATGCAAGTAGTAATCTAAGTTTTCTTCCAGGAATGGTACATTTTATTAGGCAATTAATAAATTTGACTTGGCCAACATGTTACAAAAGTTATAACTTTAGAGATACAAATGGAATGAACCAAACTTCTCAACTTGTACAGAAATAGCTCTTTGTGGTATTTATTTATCCCCTGCTGGATTATTATTATCCTTAAAATGTTGGAGGAGACGGAGAAGGAATAGATTGAGCTCTTATTCCTATGCATAAAAATATCCATGGCCCTATTATGCATTGAGAACAAGGACAAAGGCAAAGATGAATATCTTCAGGCAAGAAGGTACATGAATACCCACATTGATGAACTACCTGTTTTATTTAAGTACTAAATAAAAAATTTCCTTTGTTTCTTATTACTTATTATTGTCTTCCTTTGCCTTTTCCCTCTTTTCTCTCCATTGTGTCCTTCCCTTTCCTATTCCACTTAATTTATACATGAATAGCACTACTACGAACCTATGGTGCGCATGGACCACATGGAGACAATTAGAAGGCAGAGGTCCTAAAATGTAAAGTTCTCTGGTCTATTCTATCACATCCTCTCATAAATGTGTCAGCACAGACATTAAATACTGGTAAAAAAAAAAAGTGATTGTTAATGCAGTCTATTGTCTTTCCTTCAGTAGTCAACATCAGCAATAAACTGTGCTGAGTGATGAGGATGCTGAGATGCTGAGAGATAAGACCTATCTCCTGCCCACAAGAAGATTACAATCCAGTTGGATAAATGAGAGATGCATGTCAAAAAAGAGAATGATCATGCAAGGTGGCTTAAGGTTAAGTGTTAAATGTACATACAATAGGTGATAGGAGTTGTTAATAGGTAAGGGTTGATGCTGTCTAGGAAAATTTCCTAGATAAATTAAACCTTGAGAACATATGTAAAGCAAACTTTTTCTGAACAAAAATAACACAAAAGTAGCGTGATAAGGAAAATCATTCCCAATATGGGCTGATAAAGTAACCTCCCATAAGCATCCCCGAGAATCCCTTGGGAGATGGAAAACCAGAATAATGGTGAAAGGTTAGGGGGTCAATATTACAATACATTCGAGTGCTACAGCATGACAGTTGGGTGATCCAATGGATAAAGTATCAAATCTGAAATTGAGAAAACCTGAATTCAAGTCTGACCTCATACACTGGTTGTGTGAGTTAGTCATTTACCCTCTGCCTGCTTCAGTTTCTTCATCTGTAATATGGGGATAATAGCACTCAGAGATGTTATCAAATGTTTAATGAAACTAAAAGCATTATATTGTTGTTGTTCACTCATTTCAATTGTGTCCAAATCTTTGTGACCCCATCTGTTTTTTGTTTGTTTGTTTGTTTTTGGCAGAGATACTGGAGTGGTTTGCAATTTCCATCTCCAACTCATTTTATAGATGATAAAACGGAGGCAAACAGGTTTAGGTAACTTAGCTAGTAAGTATCTGATGCCAGACTTGAACTCAAGAATAAGACTTCCTTACTCTAGGTGTGACAGTCTATGCACTATTCCATCTAGCTTTCCCAAAATGCTATAAATGCTAGTTATTATTCTTAATGCTAATTTTTGCTATTACAATGATCAAGCACTTAGAAACAGAATTAAAATAGACAAAATGATACAGATAACTGAAGTTCCAATATAGGGAGAAGAGTTTTGACTAGCACATTTGGCAATAGCTTAGTCAAGAGTGTTTCAAGTTAAGACAACAGTAGGAATAAGAAAAAGACTACTAATGGAGAATAACAACAAAAATAACTTAATCCCCCTACCACATATATACTAGTTTCATCAGTAGTTCACTAAATTTGTCCAAAAGAAAAACACAAAACAATCCCTTCTGAGGCTCTTTTCTCTATCAAATCAACCAGAAAAACAGCAGGTACCAGAATGAGTTGCCTAGGATGCTTTCCACTGGCTAGAAGCCAGCTCACACATGGAATAAGTCTCACAGCCAGGTTTTGCTGGCTCCACTTCTGGCACTCTATCCACTGTGCTGCCTGGGTGTTCACTTGATGAATCTATGCATTTTTTCCCCTTTTGTGAATATTGACTGGTATTATTCAATCATAAAATAACACGTGTTATGCTAGAAAACTCTCTTTACTGAGAAATCAAATATAAAAGGCCAATTTTCAAACCGATGCAAGTGTTACTGCAATCAACAACATGTGGAGAGGTGAGATTTCTGATACCAATTTAAAAATCACAACTATTTCTTTGGGTTTGAGAGATTAGTGATTGATTACAGCATCAAGGGAGTCATGTTTTCTTAGAATGTGTCATATTTTATACTCATATGGTACTTGATAAAAGTTTTGAGTATATTATTATAATAGTTCCATAAGAATATAGAAGGAAGTGTTGATATGACTATTTTAAAACTGAGGACATTGAGAAATTGTATGATTTGGGAGTTTATGATACAGGATAAAGAAAATAGGATGGAAAATAGATAACATTTGAATAGGAGTAACAAATCAACTAATATAATTCCCTCTTTTTTGCACTGTATCTCTCAATGTCCCAAATCAAGTTTGTCCCTATTCTTGATGAAGTGCCATCTTACAATGGCAAGAGAGAGACCATGCTGGCAGCACAACCAACATTTGCCAGTCTTTCAAAGCAAAGCTTATAACATGGGTTCCAAGGAAGCACAGATAAGGAACACTGATGAAATACTCACTATCTCTACCCTTTTCTTCAATTCTGAGGATGGGAAATCAGGAACATGAAAATATGGATTTAGAGTACAGACCATTCTCAAAGAGGAGAGAGAAAGAAAAAGAAATCCTAGAGAAAGGGAGAGAGTAAAGAAAGAATGTAAAAGTTGTATGGACCCATATGCACAAAAATATTTAAAACAGCTCTTTTTATCACAGCAAAGAATTGAACATTAAGGTAGTGCCTAGTAACTGGGGAATGGCTGAATATATTATGGTAGATGAATATCAAGGAATACTATTACATTATAAGATATGATGAATGGGAATTTTAGAGAAATCTAGGAAGACGAGAGAGACATACAAACCTAGAGAGACAGAGAAAAAGCTAGTCACTGAAGAAAAAATCTGTTTAATTCAGCCATTCAGTCATATCTGATTGTTTATGACCCCATGGAACACAGCTTGCTGAGACCCTTCTATCCAGTAGGTTAAGTAGCTGAAAATCCATTAATATACATAAAATCAATGTAAAGAAATTTGTTTTTAAAAATTTTTTTATGAATTTGAATCTGTTCCAATAGAACTTATGAAGTGAAGTTCAAAACAAAGTAGTCTTATAATTCCTTTTCAGTAGGTTTCAGTAATTGTACTCCCCTAAGACTGCATTGATTGCTCTACTACCAAATGTACCTTCCAATTTTGTTTATTTACGGCTGAACTTTAGATCCTGGAACTGGCTGTGCTTTGGAATCATTTCTCAAAGCCAAAAGTTCCCACACACTGCTAGGAAGGAGGACTCAAACAAACATAAGCCATAATACATGCTACTATGCTAGAGGAGTTCACAATCCAATTGATGTATTCACTGTAGCTTAGTAGTTTATGTTTTCCCTTGATTTCTTTAAATTTTAAGAAATGACCCCAGATCACAGCCTCATTTAACTTCCCTGGGCTTGTTTCCTTTTCTATGACATTTAAGAGTTGGGTTGTATGATTTCTAAGGTTCCTCTAGCTTTAGATATTGATTCCTAAAGATATATAGCTTAGATAGATAGATAGATAGATGATAGACCAATAGACAGGTATATCAGTGGGTAGGCAGACAGATTGTAGCTGAATCCATTAGTGAATAGAGAGTTGGGAGAAGATAGTATGGGATTTGAAATGTGTTGCTACATTTTCAATGATGTTAAGATGCTCCCTAACACAAAAACCTATCTTTTAAGTACCTGTATACTCCCAAAGATGCTAAAGAATTCCTGTGAATCATGGAAAACAGGATCTTTGAAAGAATAATGGAGAGAGACATGATGGGTATTAAGTAGGTGGTATTATATTACCTAAGATGACTTGAGAGCAAGCAGAGATTTAACATGTGTCATCAAGGAAATGTCATAGCAAAGGAAACAAGCCCAGAAAAGTTAACTGGCTTGATTATAAATGGCAAATAGCAGTTAATCTTCAAATCTGGACCTTGTAATTCAAGTTTGGAGTTCCAAGGTAACAAAAGCTTCCATTTACATCATGTAGCTAACATGCAGGACTGTTGAGAGCATCAAAAGGCAAATAGTGGGGTAATAAAGGGAGGCTGGAGAGGATAGATTACTGGCAGTTGGAGTCACAAAGACCTGAAGTGAAATACTGCCTCAGATGCTAGCTGTGTGACTGGCAAGCTACTTGATCCCTCAGTTTCAGTTTCTCATATATAAAATAACTAGGTTGGACTAGATTGGATTTTTCAAGATCTAAATTTATGTCCCTATGCTCATAGGTAAGGATGGTATTAGGTACTAGGGATATAAAGCCAAAAACAATCTTTTCCTTCAGTCCAGCTTACATTTTACTGGGGAAAGGGGTCTATGATACATATAGAGGTGATTTGAGATAGAAAATTGGAGCAAAAAAAAGAGTTCATAGTGGATAACATTTTTTTTTTCTGTAAAGTATGAGTCAGGGTGCTCTGTCTTTATTCTTTATCTAACTACTTACCCATCTTCAGATATACATATATACATACCTACATGGATGAGTTAACTCCAAGGGCTATTTCTTCTCTGACTGTTCCTCAAAATTGAGGCAAGAGAAATTCTCCATTGACTTAAGTTTTCTTGTGTTCACTGTTGGACTGACCACTCTAAAGTCTCCCCAGATTTTATTGATATATCTTAGTCTTCAGTACAGTACTTTCCTCTGTACCACGAACAACAACATGTGCACTAATTAAATCATGAAAATGCTATAGCCTGTGGTTCTATAAACTAAATATTGAACTATTTTCTTTGTGGTAAGGACAAGCAAACAAATAAAAACACACCAGAATCAATAGGGGACCAACACAAATTTACAAGTGTGATATCCATTCCCCAATTGATAAATTATAAAAGGATATGTAGAGTACAAAGCCTAGTCCTGTCTTAAAGAGAAGTCATAGGGGGAGAATAGAGAAGGAAAAAAAGGCATTTTTCAAAGGGAGAAAAAATACTATTATTAATCCCCTGAATATTTGCAAAAAAATTTTCAATAATCACAGAAGTTCGTTTCAGACAATAGATTTGAAGCAGCACCTTGATTTATTATTATATATTTGAAATGCAAAAATCTGATCTTGGTAGGGCTATATGGAAACAAGCATGCTATTCTGTCTTTGGTAGAGCTGCAATTTGGTGCAAACTTTGGGAAAAGTCATCTGTCAATAAATTATGAGATTCAGAAAATTTGGTGTTTTTGATCCAATGATGTCATAACAAGGACTACATATTTAAGATATTACTAACAATAGGAAAAGACCTTTTCTATAGAAAATAGCAATAATGACTTTCTTTGTCATATAAAAAGTTGAAAACATTCTATGAATCCAATGACTTTGAAGAGCAAATTAGAATATATCAATACAGTTGAATATCACCCCACCACAAATATGACAAGCATGAAAAATGCAAAAAACTATGAGAAAGCAAGTATGAAATAATACATTGCAAAGAAAGCATAACCAGAACAACATGCACCATAAACAACCATAGTAAAAATAGAATCACCAAATCTTAGAAGCACACAGAAGAAAAACAATTAGAAGATATTCCTAAAATAGATGACATGATATTATTCTTTTCTTAAGGCTTTTAAATATATATATATATACATATTCCCTTTAAAAAACTATAAAAATTGGGGTTTGTGATTCTATATATTTTTTATTCTGTTTATGTGTGACTACTTTTCTTTAGGGTTGTTAGGTTTAACTAAGAAATCATCTTTACAAAATGGAATCTCTGATTGGCTTTCACTACAGACCTGGACAAAATCTATGAAAAAACACATTGAAGACTAAATACTTGAGGTTCAAATAGGAAAATTGTCTAATTCTTGTTTTTTTTTTTTTTAAGGAAAAAAAAGAATGTCAAAATAATCATATACTGTTTTTATTTTTTTTGCCAAGTCTTTTAAGCTGCAATCTCAAAGAGAATATTACATTTGAATGCAAATAAGCAGTACATTTTGTATTATGTTTTTGACATTTTGGGTAATAATTCCCACATTGACATTATGAATACAATAGGCTTTCAATATTGATTTTTTCCATACAATCCTTTTTCTTATTTTAGAAAATGTTTAAAACCTTTAACCAAAAAAAATTGCAAAGAACTAAAAGACTTATAATTGTTGCATGATTTCCTGCCCCTCCCAATGTTCAAAATTCCTCCAGGGTGAAAGTATTTATTCCTTTAATTCTTGGGATGGGAAAAATTAATAATAGTCATCCACTACTGCAGCATACTAATTAACTCTTAGGTTTGGCACAAAAGTAACAAAGAATAAAGAAATCCTTTCCCCCAAAATCTGTTTCAATAAGGCAATTGATTTTGGCACTAAGATCATTATTATTTAGTATTGTCATAATTGTGCAGAGCCAATATATTAGTGATAAAACCCATAAATCAAAACTACCACAAAATACAGAGAACATTTTGCTGCATGCATAACAAGAAACAACCTCACTGTTATCTTGGCATTTTGCCAGAATGGAATAATAAATTCAGTGTTTCTTTTTTTTTTCTTGATGTGAAACCCCTGGGTAATTAAAGCCCATCCCTAATTTCTTTTTTACTTTATTATTCTCTTCCTCAACCAGTGAGAAGTCCCAGCTAGATAAAATGAAGAACACTCCTGATTGACTCATTGTGTAATTTTAGCATGAGATTCAAGCAAATGTTTTTGAAGATTGGAAATACATAGCAACATCTTGGTAAATAATTATTTTAAAAAACCATTCATTTCACCAAAATGTGATTTTTGCTACAAAATGTTTGGCAAGCAAATCATGCTATAGAGATATTGAGGAATAGTATTGTGCCATAAAGATTAGCAGATATAAGGAATCTGAAGAACTTCAATGTATTAGTGATGGACAAAAACCAAAAATACAGAGCTAGAAAAAAATAAATATAATAATCATAAAAAGAGAAATAAAGATAACACTAAAATGAAACAGAGTTGAAAACAAATGTAGTAACTAATATTGTTTCCCACCAATGTTAGGACATATTTCCTTCTTTGCTGAGATGTAATGGTGAATTGTGGATATAGAACCTTTTTTTTTTAATCAGTTATGTCATATGGCATTTTTTTTTTGGTTGGGAATCAAGGGAAGAGGTACTGTGCTAGTAAATATTGTGTAAAAATCTTGCCTCAAATAGTTTTCACTCATTCATTCAAAAAATATTTATTACGTACCTATTATATGCCAGGTCTTATGATAACTATTTTTTTTTTTTGCTGAGGCAATTGGGGTTAAGTGACTTGCCCAGGGTCACACAGCTGTTATGTGTCTGAGATCAAATTTGAACTCAGGTCCTCCTGACTTCAGGGCTGGTGCTCTATCCACTGCGCCACCTAGCTGCCCCTGTGATAACTATTGAGTATTCCAAAAAAAAAAAAAAAATGTAAAAGAGACAGTCCCTTCTTTCAAAGAGCTTGCAATCTAATCTGTGTGACTTTGAGAAAGTCACTTTTAGCCTCAGTTTTCTCATCTGCAAAATTAAGATAATAAAAATAATAAATAACAATAAAATAATTTTTAAAATAAATAATAAAAACCAGTACATGTACAAAATGATAACACCAACCTCACACAATTTTGCAAACCTTAAAGCACAGATAAATGTTAGCTATTATTATTATTACTGTTATGATTGGGGGGAAATGTATCAATACTTAAAAATAATTTATTGACTCTTCTCAAATTTCCCAGGGCTCCACAGCCTCCCCCCCACCCAAACCACAAGTCTAACCTAGGAATAGGGAACTGAAACTATGGGCCATGGACCCATTGGCAAAGGGAACTCTAAGATGAGCCAACCTCCTCTATCAGGAGTATCTTCCCTGTCACTTACTGTCCTGGAGAGTTGCTGATATAGAAAACATCAGGGACAAAAACAACTTAAACCCAAATTTCTTTGGGGCTCATATGGAAGAGACTAGAAAGATAATAGAGATTATATTGATGATTGTTTTTTAAAGATTTTCTAACCTATTTTCATCATCTGCTATGATTCTTTCTATGATCAGACCAGCATGCTCTGCAAGAGTTAGCTATGACATACACAAAATTGTAATTGAAAATATATTAAACTTGCAGTATAACAGTGGAATTATTCTATGTTCCCTTTAAGTAGACACTTTAATCACACCATTTTTATTTCATGGATCAGTTGGCACATATCTGTGCATCATATTGGAAATTTTCATTTGCAGTCTACTGATATGGACCAGAGCATTTAAATTGCATTGTGTCGTGAAATGTCTGGTATAATTTACTTTATTCTGGAATTTGAGAAAAGAAAGGTCATATTTAATATGTCCGATGGAAAGGAGAAGCTCCAAATGAATTTAACTTCCTTTGACCCCTGTTAACAACGGTTCAGGAAATCAAGTTCATCAAAAATGAGGGGTAAATGGTTCTGTTGTGCCAAGATAGAGAGACGAGTTGAGAAATATTAATTTTCAATTGGAGAATTTATTGAAGTTGACTTGGGCAATGTGGGATTCGCATCTGAAACATGTGACCCCAAACAAAAACATAGGGCTTTTATAGGGTCTGTTAGCCTGTTTCCTTATCTGACATATTTACAACTGTTTGTTAAGGGGATATATCAAAGACAGGGACAGGGAAACAGAAATCTTGCTTGAGATTTCCACTCCTAATGTTATGCAGGAGAGGAGACAAGGGTCTTTTAAGGTGTGCAAAAAGGGTTTTGGGACTTCTGGGTCATTTTAAGTTCTCAAACCCAGTTTTCCTGGGGGGTTGAAGCTATGGTTGTAACAGGTTCAAGGTAGCGCTAATTTCTTTAAAACTTCAAAATCACTGTTATTACCTAAAAAGCTTCTAATGAACCCTATTTTCTTCCATACTCTGAAATAATCACATCTTGCCTAAGCAAACAGTTTTTTTTAAGCTTTAGTAGTTTTTCTATGAAAATCAAGCAGTAAAGGGATTTTTGAACCTCATTTATTTTTAAGATTTATTTTCCTAGATCTTTGATTTTTGGCAGAGTACTTATAGAATTTATTTCTGGATTGTTGTGCAAAAATCTAAGTTCTTTATGATTATGGAAATATTTAATAATCAATTCACTTAAATACTGCTTGCCTCCAGGGGTTTTCTCATTCTGAATATGTGTATCTGAAAGAGCAAAACAGGAAATGCATGTGCCTCTGGGAGTTTTAAAGTACCAGTTAAGTCAGAAAATCTTCCCTAGCAAAAAATTGGTTTCTTTCTTTACAATGTACTTTATTGTCAATGCATGTTGGGGGAAAAATGCAGATGTTCTGTGTTACCATTCCAGTAACCTCATCTCTGCTATGAGATTTGTCCCTCTCGTTTATGGAGAAACAAGTGTGTTCCTGTTTTACTCAGTGTAGCTATGTGGCCAAAGATCTAGAGTGGGTAAAGTATCCGAATTATTAGGATTTATTTGTAGATGTGAAGTAGGACAGAAGATCTTACAAACCCACAATCACGGCCATCACATGTAACGATGAAATTGCTGATTGACTGGATCTAGTGAGGAAAAGGTCTCTGTTGAGTACAAGATGAAGCATCGGGGAGAATAGTGTGGGGTGCATTCCCTGACATTTGTGTCTAATGTCACAAAGGGGAAAAACAGCCTTCTTCTTGCTTCAACATTGTCTGAGTCAGTTTGTTAGCAATATATCATTACTTTATGGAAATGTGATAGTATTAGCCTTGGAGTTTCAAATTCCACTTTGAACACAAGTTCTGTAGCTCCTCCATTTCTGCTACCATCTTCCTTCTCCAAATATTTCTACTTCTATACATGAAGCTTGCTCTCTCAGGATATAGATTCCAAAGGCTCTCCTGTCATAACTGGCAAATCTGTCTCTCCCATCTTCCCTCTCTCCCTCCTCCTCCTCTTCCTCCTCTTCCTTCTCTTTCTTCTTTTCTTTATCTCCCCCCTCTCCTCCCTCTCCTTCCATTTCCCCCATCCCTCTCTCTATCCCACCCTCTTCTCTTCATCCCTCCCCCACTTCTCTCTTTCTCTCTTCCTCCAACAAGCTACTCATCTGCTGGTCTCTGTTTCTTTATCTGAAACTGAGATTTAATCGATTTAGACATCTACCTCTACCAAGTCATATATGGAACAGTTATGCAAATTACACTCTTAGGAAATTGCCCCGGGCACTGCAAGGCTAAGCATCTTGCTCAAAGTCACATAACCATTATACATCTCTGACAAGATCAGAACCCTGAGGCCATCTCTTTAACTACTGAGCCATACTACATGGGAATATGAAGCAGAGACAATAATACCTATAGGACATGTCTCATAAAGTTCTCTAAAACAAGATAAAGTCGGTAAAATCCATTGTGAGCTTTAAAGTACAATAACAGTTATGATTCTGAGATTAAATAAGCAGGAGGCCTTTCATGATCCATGATAATAATACCCATATTTATTCATTACTAATGACTCATATTTATTCACTGCATTAAAGCTTACAAAAAACCTTGTGTAATGTGGAACTATTAGACTGAGATGCAGTCCAGTGCCCTCAACAAAGCCAGAAAGAACTGAGTTCAAACCCTCCCCCTGAAATATATTCCTTGTGTGACTTTGGACAAATTGTTTAGATGTATAATGCTCTAGGCAATTCTAGTGCAGAGAAGGTGCTGGTCTGTATTAATATGGGGAGTTTCCTCATCTAGAAGGTTTTATACCAATTAAATCACAAGTCTAGTTCCTATCACTACTATTAGGATATAATTTTTATTTTAAGCAGTGGATGTTCTACAATTTGAATGATACAAAAATTATTGATTGCTTACTGTTTACCACACCTTTTGCCACACTTAACAAAGTGTAGAAAGAACAGAATACCAGTGGATACTTATATAGCTGTTCAGCAACACTTATTTGCAGAAAGGCTTGTCTATGGAAAAGATAATGTTAAATATTGGAGGGGATATGGGAAAATTAGAACACTAATGCACTGCTTTATTATTATTTATATAGAATTATATATTATTTATATATTATATTATATATACTTATATATAATATATATTATATAAATACATATTTATATATTATATATTTACATTATATTATATAATTATATATTATTATTTATATAGAATTGTGAACCGATCTAGCCATTCTGGAGAGCAATTTGGAACTGTGCCCAAAGGGCTATAATACTGTACACACCCTTTGATCCAGCAGTCTTACTCCTGGTTCTATATCCCAAAGAGATCATAAAATAGGGGAAAGGACCCACATGTGCAAAAGTGTTTATAGCAGCAAGGAACTGCAAATTGAGGGGATGCCCATCAGTTGGTAATGGCTGAATAAGTTATGATATTTGAATGTAATGGAATATTATTGTTTTATAAGAAATGATCAGCAGGATGATTTTAGAAAAGCCTGGAAAGACTTATATAAACTGATGCTGAGTGAATTGAACCAAACCAGGAGAATACCGTACAGAATAACAGCAAGATTGTGTAATGATCAACCATGTAGATTTAGCTCTTCTCAACAATATAGTAATCCAAGACAGTTCCAAGAGACTTGGAATGAAGAATGCCATCTGCATCCAGAACTATGGAGCCTGAATGATGATTAAAGTGTATTATTTTCACCTTTTATTTTTCGGTTTGTTTTTTCTTTCTCATGGTTTTTTTTTTTCTCTTTTGGAATGCCATGTGCTAGGGACATACTACCCCAAGAATGATGGAACATCTTCTGGAGAAGAACTATCTAGCTATTAAAAGACAAGTTTGTCCTCTGGATTTGTCTCATTTTGGGGGAAAAATAAGCATTTATGTAACATCTATTATGTGTCAGGCACTGTGCTAAGCACTTTACCAATTCATTCAATGATTCTCACAACTCTGTGAAGTAGGAGCTATTATTACCTTTTTTATTTTTTTAATTTTAATTTTGTTTTTGTTTTTTATTTTTATTTTTACAATTGAGGAAACTGAAGGAAAACAGAAATTAAGTGATTTCCTGAGGTAGGGTTTGAACTCCGATCCTACTGACTTTATTTAGATCAGTGTGTGATCTAGCCATCTCACTTTTGGTTTGGATGAGAACACAGAGCTACTGTACAATCCCTCAAGATAACTAGCTTGATGCTTATTGGTCTGGTCCCACTTACCTCCTCTACTTTCAATAGAATAGTTTATAGACTCAATCCCAGTTCCTTTTCTCTAATGGAATATTCTTTTCCTTTTTCTTCCTCTGAGATATTCACTACCTCTTCCTAGAAACTCAGTGCCTGCAGCTAGACATGCCTGGGGTAATTGATTCCAAATGCACCATTCAATCGAAGTTAGAAATGTTTGGAAACGTGGCCAGAGACAGAATTCAACTATTATCTTTACTCTGACATAATCTACCCCATGATCTTGGTCAAGACTCTTAGGAGACACTAGGTCAAGACACTTGGTCAAGAAACTGTAGCATAGGGAGGAGGGAGAAAAAATTGGAGCTCAAAGTTTTGTAGAGGTGAATGTTGAATACTATTTTGAAAAGAAGTTATTATTATTTTAAATATTAGCATAGTTCCTCATCTGTAAAATGAAACAAGTAATTATCTACTCCACAATTAAGGAACCATTTAAAAGCTTTACAATCCATGTAAGAGGGTCAGACTCTTTGGAAAGAGACCAGTATCCAAATTCACTTCATCACTTCTTATTCAAATCTTTGCCCTTCTAATCATTCCTTATTCAGACCTTTGCCCCTCTCCTGCCCTGGGGTCTCCTATTTAAAGCTATGTTTCTGCTGAGAGAGGAAAGATAGCAGGTTCAATACCCATAGTCCATTTCTCAATAAGTCATTAATAATGTCAAAGAAATCCTGATCATTTGGAAAACAAGAAACTAGTCATCAGAGGGAAGCAGTTCAGTACAAGAGAAAGAGAAGTGGATTTTTGAGTCAAAGCATGTTGATTTGAGTTCTGGCTCAATCATTTGCAACTTTCATGGGAAAATTACTGAATCCCTGTGAGTCTCTTTTTACTCATTTGCAAAATGAGATTTTGAGACCCGATGACTTTTAAGGAAGGGTCTTTCAATCTCTACATCTATGGAAGACAGATGAATAATGATAAATTTACTCTACAAAGCTCAGGATCTGAATCTCAGATTTGAATCAGGACTGTGGAACATTCTTATGAATGAAAACTACTTTTTGGGAAGAAACAGATTGGGATGAAAGGGGAGGTGCCATAACTGGAGAAGATGAAGATGAAGCTGAAGTTATCATTTCATGTTTAGTAGATGTTTATCTTTGCTTTTCAATGTCAGAATTATGTAGAAAGATGACATGGGAATATCAATTTCATTCAGAGCAATACTTTTCTTTTAGTACCAGAGAGGTACTAGTACCAAAGAGGACTACTGAAATTAAATAACATAAACTACTTTTTAGTTTAAGAAATTAGAAGTCCTTTCATAAAAGGTCAAAGTAAATCTTATTTACAAATGAAACAGATCATTTTAAAAGTTGTATATTAATGAAAACCAGTCTTTTCTAATCTTTAATACAAGAAAGGTATTTGGAGGGGTTAGTAGATGGGAGAATATAAATATTGAAAACAAAATTGGAATCTTTTTAAACAATGGTAGGTCTCTATCAATCATGTAAAGAAAACAAGTCATGGATTTATTGAGCAAATAAAGATTTCCTTCAGAAACATGATCTTCAAGTAATTTTGCTGCAACCTGAAGATAAAATAAAGGATGCTTACTGATAAAAAGGAGAAAAAATCTAATCACCTAAAAAACTGTAGCATGCCAGAATAGATCAATACCATGAAATAGAGAAAATTGTAAACCCAAGTATTATGCCAACCCATGAATAATACAAAAGGGACACTTGTACTCCAACACACTGAAAAAAGAAAGCTAAATCTGTCACTGTCTCTCTAGGTTTTTTTTTAATAACACATCTTAATGACACAAACTGTATCTCAGTTGTTTATTAATAAAATTCTAGAATGTAGATTGCTTTTTAGAGCATTAAAAATTATTTCATTTTAAGATGACGAGACAAAGAACTTAAGTGTGCTATTCCATCAACATTCATAAGTTTACCAGTATCCAAATGCAAATATTCTGTTTCCATCTAATACAAAATATTTTAAATGCTTTCATAACAATGATAATAATAGCTAATACTAATACAGCACTCACTATGTGCTAGACACTATGCTGAGTATTTCACATTATCTCATGTGATCCTCACAACAACTTTGGGAAATGGGTATTATAATTATCCTCATTTTACAGATGAGAAAATTGAGGCAAACAGGATTAAGTTTCTCAAATTTTTAAAAAGTTGCTTAAACTTACTCAAAGTTACAGAGCTAGTAGGTGTCTAAGATAGACTTGAATTAAATTTTAAAATGGACTGTTCTCACTTGTTCAAAGGGACATTCCTGGACAGAAGCTGGAGCCTCAAAGAGAGCAAAGGAGGAAAAAAATAATTGAATGACTTTAAAGGCACTATTTCCAAATAATTATATATTAATATTCTGTGGTTGCTGAACTGAAGCACACTTTTTCCAATTGGTTGTTGATTTGTATTTTCTTCTTTTCCCTTCTCCTCTTTTCTTTCCCCATCATCTACTCTTTCCTCTTCCTTCTGACTTTTATTCCAATAAGCAATGACACTAATGATGGATGATTTGGTGCTTTATACCCTTGGGCATGCCATGGGGAAGAAAGAATGATATCAGAAGGTCAGATCAGGCAGAAAGCAATAGTCTTTGACTGACTCCCTACTGATATTCTATTCAGTGGAATCTCACCATATATCATGAATACAATCACGCAAGCTTTACTCAGAACATAAAATTTACAATCTTTCTCTAAATAGCAAATACTCTAGAAAAACACATAATATACAGAAGGGAAGCCATCTGTGGACCTAACTATGCTATCTTGCTATGATGAAAATGCTTTTTTGTTCCTTTTATTCTCTCCATATACTCACTTCTCCACTCAGCATCTATAGGATTGGACCAACCTAAGGTAAAGATCAAGTAATGTTTTATTGTTCCTTTCTTTCCTAAACATATCCATAAATAGAATACATTCCCTTTCCACAAAATGGTGGAGTTGAACTAGGTAATCATTAAGTCTCAACTCTGACACTTCCAAAACCCTGAAAGTGTCCAAGAAGATGCTTGTAAAACTTCTTGACCTCCAGGATAAATAGGAAGGGTTTCTTTTTTTCAGTTTTGGTTCATATAATTGTATAGTGTAAAACCTGTACAGGGATACTTCTCAGAGAAGCAGCTGCTCCCACTCGGCTTCCATCCCTATGGATCAGTGGTGTTGCTGACCCTATTGTTGCTTTTAAAAAAAGAGGAAGAGAGAGATTGCTTTGTTTAAAGGTGCTATATATAATGGCATTGTTTCCACTTGAAAGGTTGGAGTGAATGGGCACTCCAAGTGAAGCAAAGCCCACCTTTTTATCCTGGCCATTTGTTTGAAAGTGATGAAATGTGATGAGTAACAACTCAGAAAAGGCTTTAATTCATCATTTCCTTAAAATAAAATAAGGAAAATGCAGGCTTACTGGCAAATATGACTTGTTATTTAGTGATCTGTGTACTAGGCAGCTAGGTAGTTCAGAGGCTAAAACACTGGGCCTGAAGTCAAGAAGATATATCTTCTTGAGTTCAGATCTGGTTTCCAGTGGGGTGACCCTGGGCAAATCACTTAATCCTGCCTGCCTCAGTTTACTCATCTGTAAAATAAGCTGGAGAAGGAAATGGCAAACCACTCCATTATCTTTGCTAAAGTTTTCTCAAAATAGAGTCACAGAGTTATATATGACAACAATATTGTGTAACAGAGTTTTAATTGATGCAAAAAGAGGTTTGCGATGGAACCTGATAAATATAATTGGAGCCATTTTAAAGAGTCGAGGAAGAAGTTCCATTCCCTTTTGATAGTTGTGCAAAATGCATGCAGTGCTTTGGCCACAACATCATGGTCCCTTCCCATGGACAAGTAGGTGATTTTGGTGCTTTATGGAGTATTTTTCTTTATGAACTCTTTGATATAAGAATCAATTTCAAGTAATCTACCCTAATACTTAGCTAATGTTGTAACCTGAGAATATATTGTAGATGTGTTGCATTTAATTTGACCAAGACAATGATATGACCATTTTCTGGAATAACATGATTTCCTTCACCTAAAAAGCATTTTTATGACCATATACCTCATATGGACAGCTTGCATTCCTCTGGCAGCTTCTCTGCTTCCCACTCCCTCCACACCCCATCCAAGACACAGCCAATCTGGGATACTGTCCAATAAATTGTGCAATTTGGTCTGCCTAAAGGAGGAAGGTCATTCAAATTTTAAACATTTAAACTTCCAGGGAATGTGGCAGAACGTATCTGAGCCCTGGAGTAGCAGAGAGGAGTATTTCAGTGTTCTTCCAGGTGTGTAACTATAGCACTGAGCAAGAACTTCCAGTGCTTCATATATGGTGTTATAATGAAGGGTGTTGGTTTATTCTTAGAGGAGAGAAGGATGGGAAAGGAAGGGAATGATAAGAAAGGATGGGAAGGAAAGTGAAGGGATGAAAAAGAAACGGAAGAAAAGGGAAGAGATAAGAAGGGATAGGAAGGAATAAGAAGGGATGGGAAGGGAGGAGATAAAAAGGAAAGGGATGGAAAGGGATAACAAGATGGAGAAGAATGGGAAGGAATAAGAAAGGAAGAAAATGGATGGGATAGGAAAGGAAAAGAAGGGAAGGGAAAGGAAGTGAAAGAATAAGAAGGTATGGAAAAAGATAAAAAGGAAGGGGAAGGGAAAGGAAGTGAAAGAATAAGAAGGGATGGAAAAAGATAAAAAGGAAAGGGAAGGGAAAGGATAAGAAGGAATTGAAGGGATGGCAGGGGATAGAGAGGAATAGGAAGGAATAAGAAAGGAAGGGAAAAAATGGAATAGGAAGGGGAAAAAGGGAAAGGAAAGGAAGGGAAGAGAAGGGAAGAAATGAGAAGGGGAGGGAAGGGACAAGATGGGAAGTGATGTAAAAGTCTATTATGTAGATAACACAGCTCTCAAATGGTTGACCAATCTGAGAGTTAAAGCCATCTGGAATTTTGTGGCTAAGAAAAGCTTCAATTCTGCAAATTTTTATGGTTTCTTAAGTACAAGACCCAGAAATGACCTTAAGGATTATCTCCTCCAACTCCTTCATTTTGCAGATGGAGAAAATGAAGGGAAAGAAATATGGTTTATATTTGTTGTATTGTTCTAGCATGGACTTGGAATGTTAGCACTTCCGGAAAGCATTCTCATGCTGGCAAGTTCAATGTCCTTGAAAGCTTTTCTTTTTTCTCCTCAAGAAATATTGTAATCATAGATTTTATGGATTGGAAAAAGATATGGCAGGTCATCTAATACAACAGATGAAGAAAATGAAATCTTGAGGATTTGCCTAAACTCACTCAAATTTTAAAGGGCAAAGTTCAAATTTAAACAAGGGACTGCTAGCTCTGAATGCAATATTCTTTCCACTCCACCAAGGTCTCTTCTGCAATGATTGAGTCTTGCGCAAGAAAAGCTGCAGAGATATTCTAAGTAGAAACAAGATAACTCATCAAAGAGACTTTGTAATATATAGGAGAAATCAATGATGTTGTGTTTCCCTTGTACAACTCAACTTAATACCTTTGGGCTTTCATTTTCCCATTTGCAAGATGGAGATAATAGTAAATGAATGTCATTGACTATATGAAAATAATCATAGATTCCCTAAGGTTAATAAAGAGCAGAAATAGGCTGTAGCCTATCTCTGATGATCATAGGTACAAAAAGGGCTGTATAGATTATCAATGCAGAAAGTTATGTTCTGAAGAAGGGCTGGATCAGGCTGCTCTTCTCCAGGCTAACCATCTCTTGTTGTGGCGTGGCTATGTGGCCCTTCACCAACCTAGCTGACTTTCTATACAACTCATTAACATCCTTCCTAAATTATATTGCTGAGAACTGAACATAAGACTTAGTCTTACTAAGGTAGAGGAAAGCAGGACTTTTCTTGGAATCCATGTCTAGATTATTCAGGAAGACCTGAATGCAAATCAGCTTCAGACACTCACTAGCTGTGTGACCCTAAGCACTTCATCCAGTTTGCCTCAGTTTCCTCATCTATAAAATAGGTATGATAATAGTACCTATCTCCCAAGGTTATTGAGATAGTATTTGTAAAGCACTCTGTAAACCTCAGAGGGCAGGTAGGTGATGCCATAGTGCCTGAAGTCAAAAAGACTCATCTTCATGAGTTCAAATCTGTCCTAGTTGTGTGAACCTGGATAAGTCACTTAACCCTGTTTATCTCAGTTTTCTCATCCGCAAAATGAACTAGAAAAGGAAATGGCAAATCACTCTAATATCGTACCCAGGAAAACCCCAAATTGGGTCATAAAGAATCAGACACAGTGTAAATGACTGAACAGCAATTGCAAAGCTAAAACATCTTAATAAATGCTAATTATTATTATTATCATCTTTATCTAATCATCATCTCCTTATCCATAATACATATCCCTATGGATCATTTTCTCTCAGAAATCACCCAGAATCAAAGAATTAGGAATTAAGGCCCTTCAGTATAAGAAAGAGCTTCTGAGATTATCTCTAGTCCAATCTGTCCCTGAACGGTAATTCTCTCTAATAATATCCCCAATGAGTAATCACCCAGCATTTGCTTGAAACCCTCCAGAAAGACACTTTCCAATGCGACAAAGTCTACATTTGGATAGCTCCAATTGTTGGGAATTTTTTTTTCTTTTTTTAAAAAACCATATTTATTTAATTTTAATTTGTGGGTTAAGGTTAGCATTTCCATAACATAGTAGAATAGAAAAAAGGATTGCACATGAAACTGCAAATCTATTGTGTACAACTTGCTATTCTTTTTAAAATTTTTAAATAAAGGGCTTGACCCACATCTAACACCACATACCAAGATAAGATCTAAATGGGTTCATGATCTGGATATAAAGAGTGATTTTGTAAACAAGTTAGAGGAACATAATATAGTTTACCTCTCAGACCTGTGGAGATGGAATAAATTTATGTCCAAAGAAGAACTGGAACTTTTAATTGAAAACCAGATAGATAACTTTGACTATATTAAGTTAAAAAGTTTTTGTACAAACAAAACAATGCAGACAAGATTAGGAGGGAAGCAATAAATTGGGAAATCATCTTTACATTTAAGGGTTCTGATAAAGGTCTCATCTCTAAAATATATAGAGAATTGTCTCATATTTATAAAAATTCAAGCCATTCTCCAATCAATAAATGGTCAAAGGATATGAACAGACAATTTTCAGAGGATGAAATTAAAACTATTTATAGTCATATGAAAAGGTGCTCCAAATCACTATTGATCAGAGAAATGCAAATCAAGACAACCCTGAGATACCACTTCACACCTGTCAGATTGGCTAAAATGACAGGAAAAGTTAATGATGAATGTTGGAGGGGTTGTGGGAGGGCTGGGACAATGATGCATTGTTGGTGGAGCTGTGAACGGATACAGCCATTCTGGAGAACAATTTGGAGCTATGCTCAAAAAGTTATCAAACTGTGCATACCCTTTGACCCAGCAGCATTTCTATTGGGCTTATATCCCAAAGAAATCATAAAGGAAGGAAAGGGCCCCACATGTGCAAGAATGTTTGTGGCAGCCCTTTTTGTAGTGGCTAGAAACTGGAAATTGAATAGATGCCCTTCAATTGGAGAATGGCTGAATAAATTATGGTATATGAATACTATGGAATATTATTGTTCTGTAAGAAATGACCAGCAAGATGATTTCAGAGAGGCCTGGAGAGACTTACATGAACTGATGCTGAGTGAAATGAGCAGAACCAGGAGATCATTATACACGGCAACAACAGTACTATATGACGATCAATTCTGATGGACATGGCTCTCTTCAACAACGAAATGTTTCAAACCACCTCCAATTGTTCACTGAAGAAAGCCATATACACCCAGAGAGAGGGATGCGAAATGTGGACCACAACATAATATTCTCATACTCCTTGATTGATGTTTGCTTACATTGTGTGTCATTTATCTGATATATCGTTTGTGTAGATAAGATTTTTCTTGCACACCAATGATAAGTTTGGAAATATGTATACATATATTCGATTTGCCAATATTTTAACATAATTAACATGTAGTGGATATCCTGCCATCTAGGGGAGGGGTGGGGAGTTGGGGGGAAAAATTTGTAACGGAAAGCTATGTAAGGGTTATTGTTGAAGAATTACCCACACATATGTTATGCAAATAAAATAAAAATCAAAAAAAATGTTTTAAATAAATAAGATCATGTAAATTTCTTTTTTCTTTCTTTTCTTCCCTCCCCTTTTCTCTTGCCTTAGAGATGACTACTATTAGACACACACACACACATATATATGTGTGTGTATGTATGTGTACATATATATATATATGTATATATATATATATATAATATGGAAAATCATTCAATACACATTTCTTTTTTTTTATCAATTTTTACTCTGGATTCATCTTCCTTCATACAGCCTTTGTAGTTAATTTAGGGATTTCTAATGGTCAAAAGGACTTATTAGCTCAAAGTTGTTCTTAAAACAATAATGCTGTTATTTTATACAAGTTCTCTTGGTTCTGCTCATTTCTCTCTTCATTATTTCAGGCAAGTCTTTCCATGTTTTTTCTAAGATCACTGAGTTGATCATTTCTTATAGCACAGAAATATTTCATCACAATCATATTCCACAATTTGTTCAATCATACCCTAATTGATGGGGATTCCTACAATTCCCATTTCTTTGTCATCACAGAGAAAACTACTATAAACATTTTAGAACATGTAGATTCTTTTTTTTCCCCTAATCATCATTGGAAATAAATCTAGTAATAGCATTGCTGGGTCAAAAGGCATAGACAAATTCCTCACTCTTTAAGCATAATTCCAAGTTGCTCTCCAAAATAGCTGGATCACCATTCCACCAACAATAAGTTAGTGCCTCAATTTTTCTACATCCCAACATTTGTCACTTTCCTTTTCAATCATTTTAGTCAATCTGATATTTGTAAAATGATAACTCAAGGTTGTTTTAATTTATTTTTTTCTAATCAATAATGATGTAGGGCATTTTTTCATATGGCTATCAATTGCTTTGATTTTTTCATTAGAAAACTGCCTGTTTATATATCATTTGATCATTTATCAATTGTGGAATACTTCATATTTTTAAAGATTTTTACGAAGTTCTTTATATATTTGAAATATATTGAGCTATTTATCTGAGAAGCTGTCTATAAGTATTTTTTCACAACATAAAGAATAGATTTGCTACTCTGCAAATTCCACCTTTTGCTCTTGGATCTGTCTCACCACTATATAAAGAACAGAATTTCTTTTGGAGACAATTACAATCTTTCCTTAGTCTTCTTCTCTAAGATAAATCCCTTCAATTCCTCCATTAGACTGTGAACTCTTTTAGGGTAGAAATGATATTCTTTACTTTTCTTTGCATCTCTAGTATTTAGTACAGTACCTGGAACATAAGCTTACTAATTTGATATATTGACTTCGTATGTGACCTTATGAAGCCATCATTATTTTAGTTGACTTTGAACCCTATCCAGTTTAATTTCCTTCCTAAAATATGGTAATCATTATTGAATATAATATTCTCTTTACATATATTGAATAAGAGTCAATACCCAAAAGAACTATCATAAGCCAGATCACCAGACTACTTAGATGAGATCTCAACATGAGTAAATATACAATCTCACAATGGATTCCAAAAATCAATGTCACAAATACAAGATGGCAGAAGGAACCACACAACAGTTTGAAAAAAAAACCTGAGAGTTTTAGTGGGCTTTATGTAGTAGGCTTACTTATTTTAGTAGGCTTAATGAAAGTGATATGGGAGCAAAAAAAAAATAATGTAATCTTTGGCTTTGCAATCTGGTTCCTCTTTCTAAATATTTTTCTGCTTTTCTAAATATTCCACATTATTCCTATTCCTGTGCCCCAGATTCCAGAAAAATCTGTACTTCTCCATTCTTGGCATTTGGTCTCCACCTCCATGCATCCATACAAGCTGTCTCTTGTGCCTGGAATGCATTTTACCTTTTTTTTTTTTTTTTTTAACCTTTCATAATCCTTATTCTCTTTAAAGGTTTAAACTTTAAAAAAAAGTTTAAAGGCACTAAAGAAGGTGCCTCCTTCTCCAAGGCACCTCCCAGATGCCTCCAATTGGTACTAGCTTTGCACTTCTCCTAGTACCTTGCGTTCATTTACCTTACTTACATGCCTATTGTATCTCATTAATAGAACGGATGCTACATGAGGGCGTGTTTCCTTTTTTTTGACTTTCTATCCCTAGTACTCAGGAGAAGATCTTCCATATCACAAATACTTTAAAAATATTTGAAAATTGAACCAAGTTGCACATCACTTGGACAGAATTGGAAGGAGTCCTCACCACAGGGCTTGGAACACAGTAGATAATTAATGATTGCTTGTTGAATCAAATTGAACAGAAAGTCCCACAAAAGATTAAAAGAATTATAATAAAAACTGAACAAAATTCAATTCTGTATCCATAAATTCCTTCAGTTTCAATTTTTAAAAATTCCTTCAGTTTCTGCCTTTGTAAGAGGTTAAACTGAAGCTTAATGATATATGTAGTAAAAAGAGAGAAAGAGAGAGTTGGAATCAAGGGAATAAGATTCAATTTCTGGCTCTTGCTATTTTACTGTGGAACTTTAAAGCAAATGAGGTAACCATTGTAGGCTTCAATGGTTTGATCTAAGTAGTCTGGTGATCTGGCCTGTTATGTTCCTTTTGGGTACTGACTTTGTTATTCAGTGTACATAAAGAGATTCTTAGCCTTTCTTTGTGTTATGAACCCCCTTTTCAAAAGAAAAAAAATCAATTATATTGAAATACTGCTGTTCAAATATATATAAACTAAATTCATGGACCCAAAGTGAAGAATGCCTGATTGACAGAATCACAGGATGAGATTAGATTTTTTTCCTAAGAGTTCTTCTAACTAAATCTATGACCCTTATGATGATTAAGCCAATAAAATTCCATTTAAATAGAACAGCCTGATTTTTTCCAAGTTATATTCTTATAGAGAAATAGGATATCTTGATTCACAATTTATCTTCCTTATAAAGAAATCAATGACATATATGGACTTAATAAATTAATATGTACAATTACTACAACTAATATAATTCTTTAATTTGGTTAATTTAGAAAGTCAAAGATCATCACTATTACTGAAGCCAAGTGTAAAATTATATTGAAAAAATTTCAATATTAAAAAATCCAATTTTTTTTATGACTTTTTTATGAATTCAGATAAATAATGGATTCTAATTCAACTCCCCTTCCCCCTTTCTTCTTGAGTGCACATATTGCCAAAACTGTCTGTGAAAATCACTCCATGCTCTGATTTTGGGAACTTCCAGAGTTGCCAGATTGTTATTCAGCCCTATCCAAATTAAATGAGCCAGAAGCTTTAGAAGATTTTTTAGAATGAGTTTAACCCCATTTTGCTATCATGTTCTTAATTAATGAATAAGCAAATAATTTTTAATACTACATTCAGAACCAGGAAATCATTATACACAGCAACAACAGTATTACATGATGATCAATCCTGATGGACATGGCTCTCTGAAACAAAGAATTGTCTCAAACCAGTTCCAGTTGTTCACTGAAGAAAACCATATACACCCAGAGAGAGGGATATGAAATATGGACCACAACGTAACATTTTCATGATCTCTATTGATATTTGCTTGCATTGTGTTGCCTTTCTCTGATTTTCTTTTTTTTCTTGTAGATAGGATTTTTCTTGCATAACTTATGAAGTATTTCAACATAATTAACATGTAGTGGACTTTCTGCCGTCTAGGGGAGGGGAAGGGAGTGAGGGTAAAATTTGTAATGGAAAGCTTTGTAAAGATCAATGCTGGGGAACTACCCATACATACATTATACAAATAAAAAGCTTTAATAAAAAAAATACTTCATTCTACATTTGGAAATATGTATCTATAAGAAATATGTATACATATATTCAATTTATCAAGTATTTTAATATAATTAATATGTAGTGGACTTCCTGCCCTCTAGGGGAGGGGTGGGGACTAGGGGGGGAAAATTTGTAATGGAAAGCTTTGTAAGGGTCAATGTTGAACAATTACCCATACATAAGTTTTGCAAATAAAAAGCTTTAATAAAAAAAATTTTAAATACTACATTCCACACTCAAAAGTACCATTTAAGTTCCTAGATACATACACATATATTAATCATCATTACACAGAATAATAAGAACTAAATTCTTATGCCAGATTAAGGTTTGCAAACACTTTAAATATTATTTTCTCATTTGATTACAAACAAGGAGTAGAAACAGGTTACATTTTTAAAGGACTCTAATAAATTTTTCCTAATTTGAAAGAATTATTATGCAGATGTTTATTTGTTGAGGGAAGATAAAGGTAGAAACTAGTTATTTTAAATTGCAATACCTCATTAATGAATTAACTAGTTCCTCCAACTCCATATCAGTGTGTACATATTATGTCACCTGCACAGAAAGCAACTATGCTCAGAGTAGATAAAAACTTTTATGACATAAGCATAATTTTTGGCCATAAAGCAACACCCAGGAAATTTCAGTATTAAAAAGCTTGTGGTTTGTTCAAGAATCAAGTTGAGTCATCGGAAAATCTGCCTTTTGCTGATCCAAGTCAAGCTAATGCTCTCCTCCTGTCAATTCTAGATCCAACCCATTTATAGCTCCCATCTAAAACATAGAAATTGAAGGACAAAATCAATGTCCTGCCTCATCCACTTGGTTTTCCCCATGTGGATTGCTAAACTGATCTCTTCTGAATGGTGGCTGTGGAACTTACAGAACAGTCATGGCCATAATGCAATTAACACCATGTCATCCACAAACATAACACCAGGAAAACCTTATCATTTATAAGAGATGTCTTTTCAATTTTGACTCTGTGCAAAATCAAGCTGGGAAGGCTTCCAGCATTGGCCCAGGAGTAGCTTGGTTAAGGGATTTGTCACTGAAAGTTGCCTCCAGATAGTGAATTCTTTGTCAATGTTTACCAATGGTTTTGCAGTGACAGAAGCAGAGTTGGAAGAGAAGGATGAAATCATTTATCGAGTGCTTACTACATACTCCTCACTATGATAAGCGCTTCACAAATATCATGTTATGTTATCCTCAGAATAGTATTGATATTAATATCATCCCCATTTTATAGTTGAGGGAACTGAGACTAGGGTCATATAACTAATAAATGTCTAAGGTTGAATCTGAATTAAAATCTTCCTGATTCTTTGTATGGTCTACTGCACCACCTAAATACCTGATTAGAGTGGAAGAAAAGTCATTTAACAGAGGAGCAAACATACTAATGAAATGTTGGGGGACATATGAATCAGTCCAGCCATTTTGGAAAGCAATGTGGAATGATGCCCATAAAATTATCAAATTGTACCTTTTGCCCCCAGTGATATCATTTTGAGGCCATCACTTCATAACAAAACGGGGCGGGGGGAAAGAAACTCTGTATAAAACTAATTAGGGCAGCTTTCTTTGTAGGGGCAAGAACCTGGAAACTGAGGATGTCCATTTTCTGAGGAATGGCTAAACAAAGTATGGCATATGAATATAATGAATTATTCTTATATCATGAGAAATTATAAAATGGACAGATTCAGTGGAAACTGGGAAGATTTCTATGAACTGGAGTAAAGTGAAATGACTTGACCAAAGGGAGCAATTTGTACAATATCAATAGCATCAGAAAGAAAAACAGCTTTGAAGGACTTTAAAACATGGATTGACTTGATAACAATCTGTTATCACAGATTGACCACAGATGAAGCATGTAGAAGTAAGAATGCAGAAGAAGACATACATTTTTGGATATGGCCAATGTGGAAATTTGTTTGGTTTGACTATGTATATTTGTTAGTGAGTTTTTTTTAATTGTTCAGTGGGGGAGCTCTGAGGGGAAAGAAAACAGATGCTTGTTAGTCAAAGAAAAAATTTTTATAAGAATAACAATGGTCAGATTTCTTGAGTTTCTGATTATGGGAAAAATTCCCACTGTAATTGCAAGAACTTATACTTGTGTAGTTATTGCTTACCACCATTGCTATTCTTCTAGACACTTTATGCTTAAAACTTGGGGGGTTTTTTTGTTTCTCTTCTTAGTTGTTAGTCCTATGATTTTTTTTTCTATTTTTACCTCTTCTTTACTAGCTTCAAACTTAGATGATATTGGTTCCCTTTTCCCCAAGTCAGTTCTTGCTTAATTAACAATTAAAAAATCCATAATTGATAGAGCTAAAAATACACAACTTAGGTCTATATTTGAATCATGGATTGTACAAAATCTTGCTCATGTGAGGCAGGTAAATGGGCATTCTTTCCTTGTCCCCTGAGTAGTTCCTGTGATGCAGGAACCAGCTTCCAGGGAATCTGGCCTTGGAAAGGGAAGGTGAGACCTTGGATTCAATCACAACTAAATGCAAGAGTGACTTTCCATCTTCTTGAGATTTACCCCATATTCAGCACAGGACAGAAAAGTCACAGATTGATTTATAGACTCAATGACCAAGCCTAAATATAGATTTGACTATTTTTTTCTCAGATACTACCTATCTTGAGTATATGAAGTGATATTTTAACTAAAGAGGCAATGTAAAATAGTGGAAAGAGTTCTAGATTCAGAGCTAGGAAGCACACTCCAATCTTGTCTCAGATATTTGCTAGTTAGTCTTGAGTCTGGACAAGTCACTTAATCTATTTCAGCCTCAGTTTCCTCATCTGTAAAAATGAGGTAGTTGGACTTGGTGATCTTTAAATTCTCTTCCAATTCTAAAATCTCTGTTTCTATGTCCCTCAGCAAAAACCAAAGGCAAGAGTTAACATGGTACTTTAGAAGAAGTAGCAATGAAAACAGCCTAATAAAACAGCAAATTGGAATTCAAGTCCTGGCTTTGTCCTTTACTTTGTATATAGCATGAGCAAGTCACTTGATCTCCATCAGCCTGAGTTTCCTTATTTGTGAATTGTCTGTAAAGATATAGGAAGTTTGAGGTAATCATTATTATTCCCAAAATGGAATCCTTGTGTTTATAGGTACAAAGAATATGTATTGTTTTCTGGGAATCTGCCTTACTCTACTTGGCTTAAGCCTCTCTGTATTTATACCTGGAATCCTAGAGCATGGCAAGCACCAAAGCTTTCCCATTAACATGACTGGGAGTTCAACTTATCAAGTAACTTTTAATTATAATAATTACTCCCCATTCCCTGTGTCCTTATAGACTATAGTTCCCAAGTTTCCTAGTTTTAACAATACTAATTACTCCACATTCCCTTTGTCCTTATAGACAATACTTCCCAAACTTCCTAAGTTTTAGCAATACTAATTACTCCACATTCCCTGTGTCCTTATAGACTATAGCTCCCAAACTTCCTAAGTTTTAACAATACTAATTACTCCACATTCCCTGTGTCCTTATAGACTGTAGTTCCCAAACTTCCTAAGTTTTAACAATACTAATTACTCCACATTCCCTGTGTCCTTATAGACTATAGTTCCCGAGCTTCCCACCCCTTCCGTAGGCCTCAACAGCTCAGACAGCAGCTGGGAGTAGGCCTTATTTGCCAACCCTACCCCATGTGGCCCAAAGCTGTTCTTCAGATGCACATTCCCACAGAGCATTCTGGATTCACTGATTGAAACCACCTTCTTGCTCAGAACAGCAAGTTCC